>LOJH01047441.1:956-13211 GCA_001685095.1 Ellobius talpinus
TCCATGTTTATGCCATCATCTAGAACAGTGTGGTCTTTTACAGAAGGCTCTGGAGTTTTAAATTTTCCTGGTGAGTCATGTCTGACACAGTGACTGGGAATGACTGGGCCATTTTTGACTTAGGGGCCTGCAAGAGGCCCCTCAAGGAGTTTCCTGATGATATCAGGTTGCCTTGTCTCTATTTTGTTGGTCTGTATTCATTGGCCCAAAGTCGACCTTTGCCAAAACTTCTATATACACCTGAAGGCTGAGTCCTTCTATTCTTGCCATTCTCAGAAGAGATATTATTCATAGGAATTTCTTGTCTACAATCCCTTCTCATATGTCCTATTCTACCACAATTAAAACATTTGGAATTTTGATGTTTCCTCATTCCTTTGGAAATTGCTTCTCCTACCAAGATTCAGTATTATACTCAAATGTCTCAATGTTCATTGTTTGCAGGATCCATTCATCCATAGGGGCTGATCTAACCTTTAAAGGCCTAAGTATCTTTTTGTATTCTAAGTTGGCATTTTCAAAAGCCAGAGATTCAATAAGTACTCTTTACAGGGTAGAAGACTATTGTCCCACAGCAGTTTTTCACCCTTATTTTATGATCTTAAATGTCTTTGTAGACTAAAATTGACAAGCTTGTAGACTATTCTTTGATGTCTCCACACGGGTTTGTATATTTTATTACTATTCAAATGATCTTGTATCTTGGAATCCTATAAGGAGTCTCATTGTCTTAGGATTACTATTGCTGTGATGAAACAGTGTGACTAAAAGCCAGTAAGGTTTTGTTGTTGTTTCTTAACCTATATTATATTTTCTTAATTAGGATTTGAGGTACATTGTGAAAGGCAGTGGAATTTACTTTTTATTAAGTAATATTTCAAGAAGTAATGATATTTGGCACTCACAATGAACTCCACTACTCTGACCACTGAGTGAGCCTATGGATTAATGAAGGGGAAATGCATATATCTATGATCCAGAGGCATTTAAATTTAATGTCATCTCTTATATAATTCTTATTAACTTATTTGTTTTGAGGGCTTTCTATATATATTCTGCTGAATTGCACATTATCTTAATTTATCTTTCACACTAGTACTATGATAGTATGTACATGCCATCATAATTTTCAGTTTCTTAAAATTCAAAGAAATTATTAAAATGAGAAAAAATCATAGTAGGGAGAAAAAAGCTGAATTGATGATCCCATAATTATTTGTAAGGGGCAATACAAAGATTTGAAGATGGAAAGTCCTAGATATATTTGGCTTCAGTTGTGATGTATTCTTGGAGGACATAAGAAACCAGATGTAATACCAATCAAACAATATTTGACCTTAAAAATCATTAAGTTTATTCTACATGGGAGTTTTTGAGAGTTCTTCAGGTGCTCACACCATTACTGTTAATCTTTTTTAGATTATAGCTTGTACTCTAAATATTTATTCATGAATATTTACTTTGCAAAATGTCCCTCTTTCAGTATATAAAGAGGTGGTAGAGAGAACACTGACAACTTCAAAGCAAAATGAAGTTCTTTCTGTTGCTTTCCCTCATTGGGTTCTGCTGGGCTCAGTATGACCCACAGACTCAATATGGACGAACTTCTATTGTCCACCTGTTTGAGTGGCGCTGGGTTGATATTGCCAAGGAATGTGAGAGATACTTAGGTCCTAAGGGATTTGGAGGGGTTCAGGTAAGATTTGTTTATTATTTAAATGCAGAGTTCACTGTGCTGACACAAAAGAGTTTTCTAATCAAGATTAGCAAGTTTGAAGGATAATTTCTTTTCACACATAACTTTCCTTTAGAAGGAAACATTTTGGTGGGGATGGCCTCTTTATACTTTGTTGCAGGGTCCTTAAGTGGGAACTCTGCAATGTCTTTGCATATTTTAACATGGTTGTTAATCAACAGAGCTGCATGTGCACAGGGTGAGAAATAGCATCGGGTCACTGAGAGGTTTCTGTCAAGATTTAATTATGTGAAGTAAGCTTTAATCCAGCACTAATTATACTAACTCCATTTGTAGGTCTCTCCACCCAATGAAAACATTGTGATTCATAATCCATCAAGGCCATGGTGGGAAAGATACCAACCAATTAGCTACAAAATATGCACAAGGTCTGGAAATGAAGGTGAATTCAGGGACATGGTGAAGAGGTGCAACAATGTTGGTGTAAGTGAAGTCACATTTTCTTTACAGTTATTATATATAAAATATTTCTCTTTGTTTCAAGTTCTTTCTTTTTGAGTAGAAGGTTTTAAATTTCTGAAATCTTATATTGCATTTTTATCTATTATTAAAAAGGTACTTCTGTCTTATTGTCACCTTTTAAATTCTTCAATATAACAAAATGTTCACTTTTTGAATTAATAACTACAAATACTTAACAGATTTCTGTTAGGCAATGAACCAGATGTGAGGATTAATTCATTTTATAGGATTCCTTTTTCTCCCCACAATTCTTGGGTTTTCTTCCCCATCTTTGTTTTTAATGATAAGTCTCTACTTACTGCTATAATGAAGAGACTTCTACTGACTTCTGGGCTTCTGATGCAGACTAGATATCGTAATCATAGTTTTTCTAGTGATCCTGCAAAATTTCAAACACAATACTCTCATTTTTATACTATGTTTTGCTTCCTAAAAATATATTTTTCATTTATAATTGCCATAGTTTCTGTTTTGCTCCATTTAACATTTCTATATCCTTTTATAAATATTAGGAATAATGTTGATCTTATTTCACATTAGTTTCCCTTCCCACTTGACTCTCTTTTCTAAAATGAATCTGTAAATAATCAGAAGATATGTTTTGGAGATTTGCTAGCATGTTATAAGCTTGCCATTGAAACTTTAGATTCCTGACTTAAGCTGAAGCATGCACTTTCCTTCTCCAGGTCCGTATTTATGTGGATGCAGTTATTAACCACATGTGTGGCTCAGGCGGTGGTGCAGGGACAAGCAGTACCTGTGGAACTTACTACAATGCCCATAACAGGGATTTCCCGGGAGTTCCATATTCTTCTTGGGATTTTAATGATGGAAAATGCAACGGAGAAATTTCTAACTACAATGATGCTAATCAGGTAATGAGAGAAATATTAATCAGAATAAAGAAGCATGTAGGTATCTAGAAATGCACAAGGAGTTTATGGATAACCATTAGACATATTCAGATTTCATAATAATAGGCCACTATGACAGAAAGCTTGAAAAATAGAAATGGAAAAAATGTGCTGCATTTTTGTTGCATGATTTTGTAAGTATACACCAAAAGTCAATGATGAAATGGAGACATGCTCTGATTACCGTGGATGAAAAATTTAAATGTTTTATTTCATGTTTTTATCATTTCTATAATCATTGCATTATGGAAAATTATTAGAAACAACAATAAATCAAAATAAATTATTATAAATTATAAATAAATCTAATAAATTATTAGAAACAACAATAAATATTTTAAAAACATTTCAAATATTGGGAAGTGTTTTCACATTTGGAGTAGTACACTTACTTAACATATGGAAGTTCTCGAAATAGAATCTGTGAACTATGAAAAATAAAGAAAGAATAAAAATTTGAAAGAGAGGAGAGGAAGAGGAGATCAGAAGCACATAGAGAAGAGGGAGAAGGAATGGAGAAGAGACAGAGGAAAAAAGGGTAGAAAAAGAGAGAGAAAAAAGAACTACCCAGCTAAGATTCTTATCAATTTTATCTGATATTTTCTGCATCTGCAACAGAAAATATTTTAAAATCTGTGTCCAAATTAAAACATCTGTACTTCTCATGTTCTAAGGAAAGTCAATATACTATGATCTAAGTAAAGGCAATAAGAAAATATCCAGTTGTAAATGAATGAGGGATTGAATGAAGAAATGAATTCATAGACTATACATGACATTTTATCATCAATCATTTTTTAAAAATAGGTCAGAAATTGCCGTCTGGTTGGCCTTCTGGATCTTGCACTTGAGAAAGATTATGTTCGTGGCAAGGTGGCTGACTACATGAACAATCTCATCGACATGGGTGTAGCAGGGTTCAGACTTGATGCTGCTAAGCACATGTGGCCTGGAGACATAAAGGCAATTTTGAACAAACTGCATAACCTAAATACACAATGGTTCTCTGCAGGAAGCAGGCCTTTCATTTTCCAAGAGGTAAAACAATATACATGCTCATTTAAAAATTATATTATAATTAACTTGCAATGTCTCTCCCTTTTTTCCCCTCCCTCTATACTCTTCCATAAATCTCTCCACACTTTCCCTAAAGTTTGTGGCTTTTCTTTTGACGCTTTGTTATTGAACACAGACACTATATATGTACCTATATGTGTTCTTATATATTATATATACATATTTAGGAGAATATGCACATATACTTATATACATATTAAATTACATATTTATATATATATATATATGTTCCTAAATATTTTAAACATTGTTAAATATATTGAATGTAAGAATATATTGTATATGTATATGTATATGTATATATAAATATATATGCTCTTAATTATAACTGAAAGTCTATTGCTAAAAATGTACTCATATATATTGATACTAGACAAACCATTAATATGGTTTTCCCTGATTTTTATCTCCCAATTTCCTCATTTGCCTATAGTTCTTTCTGTATTTAGTAGTGTAATGTTGAGGCATTGTGGGCCTTTTCTTATAAGTCATCTTTTTGTAAATCAAATAGTAGATAGGAGATTTTACTAAACATAAAATGTATAATGTAGGTTAGTATCTCAGTGAGTTATACACTGTAGAATTCAATTGTTTATTAATAGGATTGCAGTTATTCATAGGTAGCACACTAAGTTCTTTACCACAGCAGTTTCTACATTAGTGCAAACTTTATTAATTCATTTTCTAAATTCCAAGATATTGTTATAAATGATAGAGCAATCATAGTGGTTTTTGTCTCAAGCCAATCTTTCAGAGTTTAAGATTTGTCTCATTGTATCAGGTTTGTAAGTGTTTAGACAAATTGATGAAGCTTTCTACGCGGCATTAATATCACTTGAAGTGTACTGGGGATAATGCCTTTGAAGCTGTATTTCCTTGGAAACACTAATGAGTTCATAAACACTTCTGATACTCACTTGACAGTAAACATTATATCAGTGTGAACTAATTAATATTCCCTGTCAGTCACCCTGGAGAATAAAAAGTGACCCTGTCATTTGATTACTTTCAATATTGTGACATACAGTTTATGAGGAATCAGAATCTTAGTAGATAGAAAAAATATTATCATTTCAAACAACAAAAATATTATAAGGAGTTCTGAATGACATTATATTTAAGAAATATGCTCTGAATTTATATTAAAAGTTACAGCTGACCTAATGTATCTACTAGGTCATTGATCTGGGTGGCGAGGCAATTAAAAGTAGTGAGTACTTTGGAAATGGTCGTGTGACAGAATTCAAGTATGGAGCAAAACTTGGCACAGTTATCCGCAAGTGGAATGGAGAGAAGATGGCCTATTTAAAGTAAATATGCACCATTTATTCATTTGATCTGTCGTAGATTTTGTCATTTGATATCAGTAAGTTATAACTTGAAATATTCTCATTTAAACAATTATGAAGTGGTTGATTATTAGGCTCAATGTTTTTAAACTCTGACTAATAATCTTTTCGTTTTGGATGTCAATCACCAGGTAGCCCTGGAAAATCAAAGTTTTACTTAGGGATTTTTGTCTGTTTGTGGTAAATCCATTACATTCCAGGAATATTTATTTCTTGTCTATTAAAGTTAGATTATTATTACAAGAATGGCTGTATTCATAAATGATACTTATAATGTTGTCAAGTATGAGTTTACATGTTATATCAAAGAATCAATATGAAAATTTGAGTGTTTTTATGATAATAGTACTGATGATTTCTAATCTATATAACATCAAATGGATTTTTTGTTTTTCAAGTCCATAAAATTACAATTCAATGGAAAATTTAAAGAAAATAAACTTTTTAAGAACAAAATGATCATATCATAACAACTAAATCAGAATATATATTATCATAGAAAACAATATTATATGTTTGCATTTATATGTTCATATGTATCTATAAGAGATATTTGACATGGAATTGTTATTTATTTAGATAACTCAGAATGCCATATGTAAAGTTAGTCTAAGCATTGTGAAATAATAATTTGCTTTTTTTAAAATGTAGGAACTGGGGAGAAGGCTGGGGTCTTGTGCCTACTGACAGAGCCCTTGTTTTTGTGGACAACCACGATAATCAGCGAGGACATGGTGCTGGCGGTGCATCCATCCTGACCTTCTGGGATCCTAGGTGGGAGAACATTCTTTGTTGTTGTATAACCTTCTTTTAACAATGGCATTACATTATA
Source organism: Ellobius talpinus (assembly GCA_001685095.1). Lineage (NCBI taxonomy): Eukaryota > Metazoa > Chordata > Mammalia > Rodentia > Cricetidae > Ellobius > Ellobius talpinus. Next base: position 7,347 of record LOJH01047441.1, read on the forward strand.
TACTTCTGTTTTAATACCGTTTTTAAACTTTCAGACTCTATAAAATGGCAGTTGGATTTATGTTGGCTCATCCTTATGGATTCACGCGAGTAATGTCAAGTTACCGTTGGGCAAGAAATTTCCAGAATGGAAAAGTAGGTCTTGAAGTTCTTCAAAGCATATCTTAATCTAGAAGAGGAAGAGGTTCTGGTTTAATTTCACATTAAATTATAGCATGTGATACTTATTATTAATTGTTTACTTACCAAGCTTTTGTACAGTAAGGCATTGAAAATGTACCTGATTGGAAAAGCGGTAATTTAAATAGGAGAAAAAAATAGAATAAAAATAGGTGTTCCTGATAAAGTTCAACCAAAAAAGTTAATGGGGCATAATGTCTGCTAACATTGAATAGAATTTCAAATTCTTTCCAAATCAATGTTAGCGTATTAAGATACTTTTTTTTCCCTGCGGAAAAAGAAGGTAGCTGATTTGAAAAATATTTAAGAAATATAATAGATATAAATTTCTGAGAATTACAGGCCATGATTTGCTAGGGAGTCTATAAAAATATGTGTTTATAGAAGTATAAACAATATGAGTTGTTGATTAGGTGCCTAAGCAGAAACAATTTTTAAATTAATCTAAGAATTACAAACATTGTGTGTTGTTTGTTAGGTGCAGAAGTTTAAAAAATTTCAAAATTAATCAAGGAAATAAGACCACCAGATATCTGAAAGACTATGTGAAGTTTTCTCTTTCAATGCAAGAAACTAGAAACATCAAATATAAAATAGAAATGTTTCTTCTTTAGACAACTAAAAAACAGTTTTTCCTATTTTCTTTTCAAAATGAGTTTCCCCCCCTTTTTTTTTTGAAATTTGTTCCGTTCCCGAAGAGCTTTCAGGCTTAGAATTAGCCTTTCTAATTTTCAGAACTGTATTTACCATTCAACCATCATCAAATGTGCATTTATACTTTGTTTAGTTCAATAAGGAAAGTTGGGATATTTTATAAATACATTTCACCAACAAGTCGTAAGAAATGAACTAATATTAGTTTATAAATTGTTATATTAAAGGTGTTTTCATATATGCTCTTGAAATTTCTGAGTAGCTAAGAACTATGCTTCAGTTTTATGGATAAACTGAGACACACTCAGATTATGTATGAAGATGGAGACTTCTCAGGCAGTGACTAAAGCCTGTTCTCTAATGCTAGTGTTCCTGTCTCTAATTGTATTTATATTAGGTGACACTGAAGAGATTTTAGTGGTACTGAGAAGTAATATTAGTGGTACTTCTTTGATAAAAAGTGAGACGTTTAAGAATTGCTACTGTCGGTTTGAATTGAGTAGTAGAAAACATGAATTTGCACAGAAGTGAAGGATTCAGTGAAGGTCTGTAAATCACTGCAGGACTTTGATTAAAATTAGACACTGCGAAGAAAGAAGTAGCATAAGAGGTTTGATTTGGGTTTGCTCTAGTGGAAAGAATTTGGCAGACACGCATTCAAATGACCTGATTCTTTCAATAATTAAGGATGTGAATGACTGGATTGGACCACCTAATAACAATGGAGCAACCAAAGAAGTGACGATCAATGCAGACAGCACTTGTGGCAACGGCTGGGTCTGTGAACATCGATGGCGCCAGATAAGGTTCGGAGTGTCCCCTACAGATCTTGTCTAATAAGAAAGTTGTTTAACTTTTTGTTTTAAATTGTCCAATATTAAGGGTACGAGCATTTCACATGATATTGTGCTTTTAGGAACATGGTTGCCTTCAGAAACGTAGTCAATGGTCAGCCGTTCTCAAACTGGTGGGATAATGGCAGCAACCAAGTAGCTTTTGGCAGAGGAAACAAAGGATTCATTGTCTTTAACAATGATGACTGGTAAGTCAGTATCAGATAAAGTGGGCCCGTATGCTATTATATGCTTAAATTTTTCTTTTTTTCCTGTTTACTTATATCGTTTGTATGTGAAAAATCTTTAAATAATGAATTCATGCCAAGTAATAAATGTTCAGGGTACAAAGAAAACCAATATTTGCTTATATATTTTTTCTTTTAATACAATCTTCTATTGAGATCTTTTAACCTAGCTTAAAATGGTAGTAGCATGTATTCATATTTGCAAGCTCATTTGACACATTTCACAAAGCATATAAATAGTACGCAAGTATACACATCATTAAACAATGTATCAAATTAGGACTGGAGTACTTTTCCACTACCTTTGAATATCACTTTTTACACATTACACTTATACACTGTCTTCACTGTTTTAGTTCTTTGTTTTTGAATATTTAAAAATATATGTATTTTTGCATCTGGTCTATGAATGTCTTCAAGAAGCTGCTGAAGTTTGCTTTTCAAGCTTTCATTATTGACCTTCCACTGTGGTTCTTTCATCTGAGACTTACTCTATGGTTCCCTTACCTTTAGTGGTCTATCTTGGATACCAGGAGTGGAGGGCAAAGTCTCGAATACCAACAGACAAAAGAACTCATATTGCCATGAGTTTAAGGTCAAGGATGCATAAAGAGATCCTGTCTCTCAAAAAATTAAACAAATAGTCAAAAACTAATGTTTACTCAGAGAAGCTCTTTGAAAGTCATTGAATTGTCTCAATTCTAAATCAGCTGTCTATCAGATTGAGAATTTTTCCACAAGTCTTAATTTATTGGTTTAAAACAAAATATCAGGTACATTTTTTTTTTGAAAGAACACACGGCTGGTGGTTTGGGAATACTAGAATTACTTTATACAGACAGTTTCCTAATACAAACTTGTATGTATCCATACAAATGCCAGACAATGTTTAATTCTAGAATAAATCCTCTGTGGTGTCATGTAATCTAATAACTTTGGGGGAAAATGATGCTGTTTACATTTTTGAGTCATCAGTTTAAATCCAGCAGAGCACGGACTGGAAAGAATGGTCCTCGTAGGAGCCCTTTACTACTGAGATTCACTGGGTTCTCTGGCTTTCTTTGTCAGGTAGCAGTCACCATAGCCCATGAAACTAAGAGACATTTATAATAATGCTTTTGGTCTGCAGAAGTCTCTTACTACCCCATGCACAGTCGTATTATTGGAATTCTCTTGGTGACGCTTGATTCCTTTTTGATGTATATCACAAGTTTGAGACATTTCTTTTTTGTTTTATTGATAACAGATTTTCCAGTGCTTGAGTGGGTTGAATTTAAGTTAAATACTCTTTTTTTTCAGGGCTTTGTCAGCAACTTTACAGACTGGTCTTCCTGGTGGCACATACTGTGATGTCATTTCTGGAGACAAGATTGATGGCAATTGCACCGGAATTAAAGTCTATGTTGGCAGTGATGGCAAAGCTCAATTTTCTATTAGTAACTCTGCTGAAGACCCATTTATTGCAATCCATGCTGAATCAAAATTGTAAGAACCAAATTAAATACATATAAAGCATCAACTGAGTGTGTTTCTTTTTTCATGTGTGCCTTATTTTTCATTTTTCTCTTCTTTATTATGATGTGTCCATGTGTGATGTTTATATCTGAGCATGGAATATAAGTAGGATTTGGGAAACAACTGTGTCATGGCTTTTCCTCTGTCCTTTTGCCCGTGGATAGTGGGATCACACTTAAGTCATCAGACTTCCCATGAAAGTACTTTACCTGTTGAGCAATGTTGCTAGCTCATAAGTAACTTAATTTTAGAGTTTCTTTCCTTTACTTAAAAGCCATAAACAATCAACATAAATATACAGAATTATAAACCTTATATACATTATTATATAACAATATCTAAGATTTACTATGTATTAGCAGAAAATCTATTTTCCCAAAAAATTCTCAGAACTCTTATTGCATGCTTACAAATAAATTGCTTTGCTGTTAATGTAATTTTCATCCTGTACTTCTATACATTGCAAGAAAAATTATTTTTAATAAAAATTCACTCACAATCTAATCATTTATTTTTTGTGATCTAATCTCTTATGAAATATGTCCTGGCCATTTAAAAATGCATCATTGTTTAATTTTATCTAGCTGTTATTTTATTCAAATTTCTTTTGTAAATAGCTATTTCAAGAAAAAATTAATCTTTTTTAATTCCATAGCAAAGACACACATGCTGTATGTTGATCATACATCAAAACCCCATTATATTTACTTATCATCTTCTACTTTCCATTTTTTCCATTCACTTTAAATCACCCATATCCATGCACACACATGTTCAACTTTTAAGTTGATATCTAGCATGTGAGAGTAGAAAGTCATTTACATGGTAGAAACAATTGCCAGAGGGTTACACCACTTAAGAATATGACTTCATATACTCAAGCAGTGACTAATAAATAAGAAACCATTCATGAAGTCTTGGGACCTTTATGTTATTTTCTGATCCACAGTGGAATGTTGATGTTTGCATTGTTCTGTGGGACTTATGCAGACAAACACTGATATTGTGGATGAATATTTACAACAATTACATCCTGACTAGATGACTAATCTTACCAGTAAACTTTTTATTCTCTGACTCTTACATGATCACTTTCTTGATTATCTATTTTGCCTGGAAATGGTTATAGAGATGAATGCTCAGTAGTCACTCATTTTCAGTTGTATCAATTATTATTATCAGCACTAGGTGTCACTAACTTCAAACACAAACTTCATTAGTCAAAGCTGAGTAAACCATATCAGTCAGACCCTTTATTTCTCTTGTATCAAGTCCTTTTTATGACTCTCAATTAATTTTTTGAGAGATGGTGTTCCATGTTACAGACTTTCTGACACAAAACTGATGAAGAAACCTGGCTTTCCTATCAGTTCCTTTTTGCCAATACTCCTTTGGTTGTACATGTTAAAAACATTTAGATAATTGGACAATATGTCCATTTGATGAAACCATAGTAGTAAATTGTCTTTTAGCTCTGTTAATTTTTATAACAACCATTAACTTACAGCCATGATCAAATGTTCTGCAATAAATCATATCAAAAATCTATCCACAAAGATATTAGTTAAGTCTGTAGCTGTTATATCAATATTTTACCAGAAATTGATAAAAAGGCCCAATTGAACTACCTCATAGTTCACAGAATACTTAAGGATATTAGTAACCAAGAAATTTTATGGGATTATGATGCCTGACACTTGGCTTTGTTTAATATTATGATGCTTTTTGTGTATGTATTAACTAATTAAGCAGAATAATTCTGTTCAGATTCTGTGTTGAAGGAGGGAGAGCCACTTGTTAGTTCCCTGCCACCTAGCCCCAAATAATCACACAGAAACTGTATTAATTAAATCACTCCTTGGCCCATTTGCTCTAACTTCTTATCAGGTAGCTCTCACATTTTAATTTAACCCATCTCCATTACTGTTTGCAATGCTCATGGCAGTAGATTACCAGCAGTTTCAGCATGTCTATCTCTGGTAGTGGCTCCATGGCATCTCTCTCTGCCTTCCTTCTCCCAGCATTCAGTCCAGTTTTCCTCACCTACTTAAATTCTGTCCTATCAACAGGCCAAGACAATATCTTTACTCATTAACAAATAAAGGACCCATAGACAAATGGACCTCCCATACCATTTCCCCTTTTCTGTTTAAACAAAAATGAAGACTTTAACTTTAGTATAGTAAAATTACATATAACAAAACAGGCATCACACAAGAATTACAGTTACAATATTTATATCTATTTTATTTTTATCATAACTAAGGAAAAGTATAACTATAACTATAAATTCTTTGACTTCATCAAAGACTCCAGAAGGACATGTTATTACTTAAGAAAACAGGAAGTGCATTGCAAGCAACTTCCAAAACTCCAGAATTTACAGAGACATCTCACTACCTGGACAGTCACCCAAAGTTCTTCTTTACCATTGGG
>LOJH01047445.1:0-13210 GCA_001685095.1 Ellobius talpinus
ATCAGGGCCCCTTGCTGGCCAGGGACCTAGCAGACAAAAGGACTAGCTTGCTGCTTGTGGGCTTAGTGAAACAAAGGACCTCCTGCCTGGTTGCACTCCCCACCCAGTCCCAATCCCAAAAAAGGCTGAGCTGGGGGATTTTCTGGCCCCGAAAAAGGGAAGGGGTGCCTGGTAGCAAGCTGGGATGGGATAGGAAGAGAGAGGCAGTAGCCGGGGAGAGAAGCCCCTGCAGAATGACCATAAAGTTTAGGGGGTTGAGGAATGTTTGTGCTCCCTTTCCAGGGCTTCTGTTGCTTGTCAGGAACACACTCACCCCACCGTTGGATCTGCTGGTACAGGATCAGGGCCACTCACTGGCCAGGGACCTCGCAGACAGAAAGCCTAGCTTGCTGCTTGCAGGCTTAGTGAAACAAAGGAACTCTTCATGATTTAAATCTTATCACCTATAAAAATCTTCAATTGTCTAAAGTGTCCCATTTTACCAATATAGAACAAAACTTATTCAAGTTCTACATTCTATAATAAGAAGAAAATGTGTTGTTAAATATAAAAAGAATATATTACATCCATGGTTCACCCTACACTTCTAGCCATTAGCCAGGACTTGTTCCTTCTTATTAATTGTTCTCCTTGCTGGGGACCAAACTCAGAGCTTCAAACAGAAGGCAAGCTCTCAGTAATGGATCTAAAGCACAGCCCTACTAATATTTTCAACATTAAGCTGGAATTGAGGGGCTGCAAGTGTTCTAGAAGTCACATCTACATATGACAGGCTCTGTGTGCCTTCCCTGGAAGGAAGACAGGATGCATTTCCTGAGGTTCCCCAGTCATAGCATTATCAAGGGAAATGAGAGAACAATCAGTGACTTAGAAGTAAATGATTTAGGAAGCAGCTGACATTAGTGAATCAAACAAAATGAATATAATAATTGGTGAGGGACATACAGTTTATCAAATCTTAGACACCATCAATTCTAAGACATTATTTTAGGTGCCAGCCAGAAAGAAAATATGTCTTCAATTATGTTATGTCAGGCTGATAATAAGACACACTCATTTCTAAGATTTTATAGTGAGAAATTACATAAAGGATCCAGGAGATACATTATTACCTTATATTCTATAACAAATGCTCTGAAATTTTAAGAATAGCAGTTTCAACATTGGTATCGAATCAGAATTTGAAACAAGTTTTTTTATAAACATTCCATTAAATATTGTTGTCTCAAAAATACTATCCCCCTCTCTCTTCCTCTTCCTTTCTCTCTCCCTCTCTATCTCTGTGTGTTTGATGTTGTTTTAGATTTTCTGACCCTTTGTCCAAGTCCTCAGATTCTCAGTCAAGATAGAACTTCGCTGTTTATTATCATGCTTCACGTGTCTTAAATCACCCATACATTATTGAAATAAATTACAAGTAATTTCAGAAAAGAAATACATAGTGCCTAACATCAATCCAGATATTAGACTGGCAGTGAAAATATGAATGGGAGTGCACACATGTGCCCTGTATAGAGGATGATGGAGGGCATTATGTATATTTGGGAGGACCCAAGCCAAGAAGTTAGCAAAATTGGAAATTTCTATGATCACTTCTGGGTGGACATTTTTAAAAACTAACGAAGGACCCAAGAAACAGAACTTAAAATGAAAGTAGCATGAGGGCATAGATATGACAGGATGGTGCCTTAGCATAGTAATTGAGAAAGTGGGTACTGGGGTTAAACGTTCCTGGTGTCTAAATGATAGTAATTTATCTATTGAGGGTTTCAACTTCTTCACTGGATCTACTTCAAAGAATTGCTTTAATCATATCAACAATAATACCATCTTCCTGTGATACTAAAGGTAAATGATTCCCAGATAACTCCACCCTTGACAACAAAATACATGAACGAACAAATCCCCTGTATAAACTCAAGTTACACCTTCATGTCACCAATGCATCTGCTTTCCATTACTTTAATTGAGCACTAGATGAATTATAATGTCTAATATGATGTAGAATTTGTATTAATAGGTGCCATGATGCACTGTATGGAGAACGGCGGTAAGAAAACTATTTTGTATATATTTGATGAAGATTCATTTTAAAGAATATATTTTGTCTGTGGTTGGTTGAATGACTGATGTAGAACCTTCAGGTATAGACCACTTATTTATGTAGAGAGTTTTAAGCAGTTTTACCAATAGAAAGTCCAGAATTGTGAAGGGAGAGGAAAATAATGATAGTATAATCGGTGCTAGCAGATTTCCCTTCGATAGTTAAGCTATTGTGTTCCTCCTTTATTGGCTCCTGACAATATCTGTAACTAGAAAACATGAAAAAAAGAAAGTTGAATACAGAAGTAAATTATACATTATATATATATATATAGTACAATATAAACACACACATAAACACACACATACACACACATATATGTGCAGAATCATACAGTGATACATATCCTAAAAAATAAAAAAAACTCAAACTCACAGCTTAAATTCCTGTATAGTGGCTGAAGAGATGGATGTGTTACTGAGTACTTGCTGCACAATCATGAGTACCGATGTTTGGATCCCAGCATCTGTATCACAAGCTGGGCATCTCACACATGCCTGTGTCTCTAGCTGTAGGTGGAGACAGGATGTCTACTGGAACTTGCCCACCCCAATGTAACAGAACAACATCCAAATTTAGGGAGAGATTTTGTCTTAAAGGAATAGAGAACGACTAATAGGGATCACAACCTCAATGCCCTCCCCTGGACTCTGCATGAACACACATGTGCATAAATACTCAAACACAAATACACACATACATACACAAAGAGAGAAGGAGCGATAAATAAAGTTTGCAACTCCTGTAAATACCACTTATGGTAGATAATCTGACGCAATTAGCTTTAGCATACTTCATTTGCTCACCACTACAGTGAGATAAAATTTTGGAGCTCTTAGAATTAATTTAAGATATAATTTAGCTAACATATGTAAACCATACACAACACATTTGATTGGAGTAACATAGAATTAGTTGCAATATACAGCTAGGCAAGATCACTTTCACTTTCTCTCTAAATAAAACAGAAACCTCAGACTTTTGTTTATCTAATTCAGTGGTTCTCAACCTTCCTAATACTGTGACCCTTTAACACAGCTCCTCATGTTGTGGTAACCCCAATAGCATCATTTTCATTGCTACTTAATAAGTTTAATTGTGCTACTGTTATAAATTGTAAAGAAAACATATGTGTTTTCCAGTGGTCTTAGGTGACCACTGTGAAAGGGTCATTTGCCACCAGGGGTTGCCACCCATAGATTGAGAAACACTTTTCTAATTGTACTCTTGGCCCAAACAAACATCAACAGTAATTAAAATCTTGCTTATTTTCTAAAATAACAGACAAATTCTAACGTGCTTTCTTTTTAAAATATTGTAATATCGAAGGTAAAACTTAATTTAGAAATATTCCCGGCAATCAAATCACTACTTGTAATATAGTCTTGTAGACAAATGTTATCCTAATTCCTGATATTCTGTTATTAGGTTGAATTTTGCAAAAGTGCCCATCTATAACTTGGAGTACTTCCATCCTATATCAAAGTGCAGGTTATTAGATATTAATTTTATCATAGCATTGGTTTGCATACTCTGAGGTCCTATCTCATGAGTCACAGGATTTCCAGAATTAAATAATCCTAACAAAACTACATTGAAATAAAGAGGTCTCCACTATGACAATGAACTAGCTATAGAAATAAATGTCGAGAGTTAAAATTTTTTTCTTATACAATGTTAGGTCAGATAGAACAGTATAGAAGAAGACATCAGGCTAACCTCTTACTTGAAGCATCTAGGGCTGGCACTAACTACTAAGTCATGATTCAACCACTGAAGACATCAAAAACATTCCCACATTTTTTCAAGAGTTTCCTAGTTAGATCTGAATATGATAAATATGATACATCTTTAATGAAAGCAGTGAGAAAAATGCAGGCATTTGGAAAACATTCAATCCTGGTTTCTGGATAATGGATACATATACACACATGCACATACACACACACGCACACACACACACACACACACACACACCTGACTTCTACACATACTGGCAGTCAGCTTGATTTCAGCTTCTTATGAAATAAAGACTTTAAGTCTTCACAAGCAATTATGAATTTTTAATCACTATTTTTAGTGCAGAATCAGTTAATGCTAGAAAGCAAATTTCAAAACATAAGACATTACACTGTATTTATCAAGCAAAAGTTGCTATTAGTAATGGATCAAGCACAAGAAAAACTCCTGAACTTTTCATTATGTGTAATATATATTTATCTGGATCATTATAAAATCATGATCAAACTTTATGTATACAAAGTCATTATTTTTCTTTTCTTGGAAGTCTATTTTGGCTAGTGCAAAATTGTGCAAATATATAGATCAATCATATATATTTCCTTTGAAGGTGTATAAGATGTTGCTTCTAGCAAAATATTGCATATTTGTCTTACACTGTCAAAGAAGAGTTCTGATGAAATTCCATATCTGGATTTGTGAATATAGACTGAACAATTGAATAAATGCTTTTAATGCATATTTTTATTTGTTTACTGTTTCCTTTTGCAAAGAACTTTTAAACTTATTTGAATCTGCCTGTTTCAATCTTCTTTCTTTGCAATGCTTATTTATAAAGTCATCTCTAATTCATTATTCATTAACAATTTCAATTGCTTCATATATTCCTCAAATCTTATCCCTATCCCATTTTGCAACCTCCTTACAATACTCTAGATTTTACATTTGTACTTAGTATATTTTTCAGTATAATATCTGAAACAAGGCTATGGGCACCTTCTCTGTCTTCACTGTAACATCATGTCAATATTCATGAGTTTTCTCTGGCTATTCCATAAGCCAAACCTCTTACCTTATGTTCTTTGTATCCCACTATATATGCAGCTTTGGGAAGGAATTGTTTCGTGAAGAATTCTTATGTCTTGGACACTGAAAACACTCTTGGTATAGATCTCTGTTGTCAAAGGTTTTTGCCCCGCCTGGTTCTACAGCTGTTCATTCCCAAAGAAATACACAGAGACCTACATTAATTATAAACTGGTTGGCCTACTAGCTCAGGCTTCTCATTAACTCTTATATCTTACATCCTAACCTATAATTCTTTTCTGTTAGCCACTTGGCTTGGTACCTTTATCAGTGAGGTATTCTCCTTTTGCTTTCTCTGCATCTGAGTGTTGACTGTCCACTGAGCTTTCCTCTTCCCAGAATTCTCCTGTACTCATTGCCCTGCCTCTACTTCCTGTCTGGTCAGCCTATGTATACTTCCTGCCTGGCTACTGGCCAATCAGCATTTTATTAAGCAAGTACAAGAAACAATTCTTTACAAAGTAAAAACATTGTCCCACAGCAGATCTCATTACAGAAAATGTATTTTTGTTACTTTTATTTTAGATCTTTCAAGCATTCTTAAAGCACTGAACAAACCTAGAATCAACATTCCAAATTTCATGAGCAGTCTAACTAGAGCTATGCCTTGACAAATCTGTAGAGTTCACACTGCATTTTAGACAATCAATGGTGAGAAATTCCCATAATATTCTTATTTCTTGTTTCTATAAAGACTACTTAGTATACTTATTTATCTTCATAATTTTTTCAAGATCAGCATAAATTTCTATATATATAGTATTTAAAATTATTATTATTCTATCTCAGTTTTACCATGATTAAATAATTATGCTGCTTAGAAGCCTATTATCTCATTTTCTAATATGGGGCATATTTATGTTATGTTAATACATAATAATGGTTAAGAAATAAAAATCTGATATTTTCTTGATGATTTGCTAACAGGTACACAGTTTTAAAAATTTAACATGAATGCCAAAATATAACATTAATTAAACCACCCTCAATTATAATTGCTGCTCTCCCCAATTTTAAAGATGTAAATGACTGCAGGCTAAATATTTTAAGTCCGAGCATTTCCATCTGAAAACTTTTAGAGGCTATGCAATATTAGTTCAGAGTCTATGCTCTTTGTTAAGATCATATAGCAACATTTTTATAAATATACACTTTACTGACCAAAATTATCCATAGATTATTTTAAATTAAAACATATATGATGACAGTTCCCTTCCAAGTTTACAATATAGGCATTCCTTTACTTTAGGGACACCTAACACATGCTCTGCACTCTCATGTTCCTTATCATTGGGTATTGAATGAACTGGGAAGTAGAAATTGATGGTAAATGAGGTATTTTGCCTGCCTTAGGCCAAAAGAATTTAAGACCACAATATTTCAATGATAGAGCACAATGCTTAACAAATATTATCTGCACCTATCTGTGACATGGCCCGTCATTCCTATACCAGCTCACCCTAATCGCCAATGCAGAAATTCAACCACACTGTTTCTCTTTCTCTATTATTTGCAGTTATCACCACATCTTAAGCTTCTTTTCTTCCTAGCAAAATGTCTGCATGCGCCAAGGGTAGGGATGATATTCTATAATTTTTATACACATATTTGACCATAAAGCATAGGCTCCAACAATATCTTTAAATGGAGTAATCGAAATAGAGCGATACAATTAATGCTAAGAACAACAAAGAAATATGGCTTAACCAGTGTAATGAGGAAATATTAATGAAAACACACAGGCAAACGTTTGAATGAGAAAGAAAAGCTGTCCTCCTCTAAAGTATTAGTTTTCTGTTAGATTTAAGCATCCCTTTGAAAGAATCGGCAGAAACTGATTTCAGAGTTTCTGAGGTATGAACGCTTTTGTCACTCAGAAGCACTCACAGGTGCTGAAGCCTGCCCTACACCACAGACAATTATTGCCACGTCTCAACAGCCAGGCACCTAGCAACTGGAGTGATTTCATCAAGTAACTGTAGGTTTTAGGAACTGTGCTAACAACCCTCTGCATCTGGATAGACAGAGAGAGTAACAACAGGAAAGTCAGTGTTTCTTCAGTAACTGAATAGAATTCAAAATGGTAAGACGTCCTGTCCTCTTCCCTTAAAAGTAACTTGTTGGTGTTTGTACAATTTTTGCTATAAAGGATTCTGTCTGCAACATCCTTTATCACCCCTGCACCACAACAAAGTCTACCTCACCCTACTTAACTGTTCTTTACTTGTATGATCTCTGTTCACAGAAGTGAAATTAAACAAGTTTTACGGTTGACATCTAAGGACTGTTTAGAAAATTGCCAAGTGTTTGCTCTGAACTCTTCATTACAATTCCACGGAAACCTTTGATTTGGTGAGACTTGAGCCAGGAAATTAATCAGTCCAGAGGATCACTTTTTTTTTCCAGTCTCTCTCTGGAGGCTATCACTAAGGATAACAATACAGGAATCTTATTTTTGGTAATATGAACAATTATCTTTGAAGAATGGAACTTTGCTCCACTGATAAAAGATATGATAAAGCTCAGGCTGCCCCTTGAACTGTCTGACACTTCGTACAAAAGACAAATCTGTTAAAAAAATATTTTTTAAAATATTTAAAATTCTCTCATCATGTTTTCTAAAGTGCTAAAGAATGAAATATAAAATTCTGAAGAGAACAGAATGGCTAGCAAGCCTCCCAAGAAAGCAATTTTCTGAAAATGAAGAAAAAAAATGTAGTTTTCTCAAATTGAAGAACATTATTCCTTCAAAGGAAATGTCTCAGTGTCCCTAAAAAATAAGTCCCTCTTAAAATCAAATTGTGTCATTTTTAGTAAAGTAACCATAGATTTGTCAATTTTGCAATTGGCTTGGTGGGTCATCCAACTTGACACCTGTGTGGAATTTCACCACCAGGCATCCTTATCAATTTTTAATAATTCCAAAGATTAAGAATTGTAAATAATAAATGATAGAGAACTTATAAAGTCAATATTTAGCTTGATATAGTCTTAGGGAAACTAACACTATGCATGCACATAATTGGTCTGTATTTAAAGAAATCAGTGTCTTTAGGAATGAAAATTGAAAGGAATGCCAAGGTTGTAATGATCTTAAAAACCACAAGACTATACACATGCATATACCTTACATGACTGAAGCACAGATTAGTCAGTGAACTCTTCTTAGTAGGCCTCACCAAGAAGCCTATCTATCAAGATAGTCTTGAGAGAGCTTGGCCATAACCAAATAATGGTATTACTAGAGATAACTAATTATTGCATTTGGAAGCATGGTATTTGGAAAAATACATTCTGGTTTGTTGACTGCAAATACTTGAAAATGCTGATATCACCCACTTTTGGGCTACTATTTAATGTTAGTTCCAATGAAAACCTAGTACATTCAGTTCAGTTTAAGGCCTTTGTCCTAGGGTTTTTATTGCTGTGAAGAGACACCATGACCACAGAAACTCTTACAATGGAAAAATGTTTAATTCGGGTGGCTTACATATTCAAAAGTTTAGTTCCACTAACATCACGGTGTGACATGGAGGTGAGGAGGTATTTATAGTGTTGAGGGTTCCACATCTTTGAGAAGGCAACAGAAAGTGGTCTGTCTCACTGGATGTGGCTTGAGCATGATGAGACCTCAAAGTCTGCCTCAGAGTGACAAACTTCTACCAAAAAGTCCACACCTACTCCAAAAAGGACACCTCCTAATAGTGCCACACCCTTTGAGGGCCATTTTCTTTCAAATAACCACAGCACTATTGAATCTACAAAATAATTTTCAATGCAAAACTTAGTTTTCTACTTGCTGATTTACCTGGCAGTACAAAGTTAGCATCTATTATATATGTCATATGTGGGGATAGCTTTAAACACAAAGTTACCAAAACTTAGAAGGGACTGAGCAGGAAGCTTCTACTGAAGAATTTTTTTGAGTGCTTTAATGGTCACGGGAATACTTACCTGGAGTGTTGTGCCACCTTCTGATATCAGCTCAGGTCAAGGAAGTCATAACGAAAAAGAAGATTAGTCTCCTCTCACTGTCTGGAACTTGATTTTGCTCTCCAGTTTGTTGATTCTGCTCCTGATACTGACTTCATTCCTGAAAACAGAATCAGTATTTCCAGGTTTGCATTATTGACTTTGGCCAGCAGCTCTCCAGGAACCTCCATGTTTTTAGTGCCAGACTGGGACTGCTGAGACTCTCAGCATCCTAGACTGATCAGCAAACATGCTGTGAGTCAATCTGATGAGTCAGCTTGTATATAACTACTTGTGAAGGTTGAGATACCCTTCTAGGGTATGGAGCAACCAACAGGTCCTCAGCCTCTCAAATGTGAGACACCTGTTGCTAGGATTTTAAGATATATTAATTCAATACTTTTTGCATATATATATATATATGTTTGTATCTATATACATATTCATCCTATCAACTCTATTCCTCTAGAGAGTCCAGACTAAATACAGCATGTTTGCATGCTATGTTTTACATGCTAAATAACCAGCGCACTATGTCCAAATCTTTAAAAACATACAGTCAGGCATCAAATGGGCACAGAGGAACAAAAGGTCAAGCGAAATTAAAATATTGCATCTACAATTAACTTCATTATTAACATAGCACAACTCTATCTCAGAGTCCTCACTCTGGTTGACACAGAAGTTTGTACAGGAGATATTAGTTTGAATTAAATTGTGTTGTTTTGCTTTGTTTGTAAATGTCCATATTGAAAGAAGCAAATTCGGTTTTTTTTTAAGTTGTGCATCTCTTTTGGTACTACTTATAGCTTGATTATGTTGAAAAGTTCACTGAAAATTTAGAGAGATGAAAAAAATTAACATTTGTAAAAAATGTGGAAGCCACTAAGACACAAATGGTTTAAGAAAATAATTTGAAAGAAAACAGTGTTCACCTCCTACCTACTGATTCGAATCATATGTAGATGAAGGAAGCCTGGGTAAAAACCATATTCAACTGGACAGCAGCGTCTCGTGGAACTTGGACCCTGGCTGAAAATTCTTCTGACAAATGTCCTCTGTTCCTCTACTGACTCATCCTAAATTCCGTCCTCTGATACTGTTTTCTCTCACCTCAGTGATATATACACTGTGGGTTGTTCTGCGGTCCTCTGCAATAAATCTAGTCATAAGAATTTTAATGCCAAGATAGACTAAAAGTCTTTATCATGTAAATGTGGTTTAGTGCCCCACATATCATAAAAATGTAGGCAGCTGCCTATAGCTTGTGCACACAGGGGTCCTTTCAGGGTTTATGGCTGTAAACTAAACAGTAATTATCTCCCATAATTTGGATGAGTAAAATATAGTGAGAGAAAAATCTAAGTCTATTTACATATAACTAGATCCACTTAGTGGCCAGGAAACAAGGCAATAAAAGGCTGTCAGTGACCAATATCCACTTACTTCCCAACTGTCTCGGCGTACAAGACAAAGCTAAAAGCTAAAGCTGTGTGCAAGTCTAGTAAAGGGGCCCTGAGTGGAGGGGGAGAAGACAGGCAAAGGAGTCAATTGGCACGGAAGCTAGGCCTATGCCTGCTCATTTTCCAGTCCTGCAAAGGCCTTCCACTGCACTGCCGGCAAAAGGCAAACAACATTCTCTTCCTGCTCTTCTCCATCATCTAGTGCTTCTCTGGACACCACAGCCAAGCTTCTCTCTTTCCAAAAGCAAGAGGATGGCCGTAGGTGCTGAGGACTTCCAGAGCCAGCTCACATCTTTGGAATGTCTTTCCATCCTTCTAATTCTTTCTCAACTCTAGCTCCCTGAAAAGCCCTTGCTGATCAGAACTTCTATTCCTTAAGGTTCATTTCTTCATGGCTTTCTTTCACCATGGCACAATATCTGTGTCACATGTTTTCAAGTTTATTCATTTTGCTTCCCGATTTTGTTTGGTTCCTAGAATATTAACTTGGTACATGGCAAATGATTTTATCCATTGTTCTGTGTTCCTTTTTAAAATGTGAGTTAGGACAGTGAATATGCTTAATTTAATACTCACTAATTAATATTTAATGTCATATATAATGACATTATTTTTATGTCATATATGATATTGCTTTGCCACAGTGTGAGGTGTTAGTAAGTTTTTGATTAGTGAGCATATAAAACTCACTGACACAGATAAATCTTTTGCAGTAGGATTGGGAATTATTCTCATTTTATAGGAGGGGAGTTGATGCTTACGAAGATTAACTTATTCTCCAAAGTCAAATAACCTGGCAAGAGGCAATGAAAGGTTTAGAATGCAGATGGACATGTGCCACATATATTTTCTTGGCTGGACAAGGTACTGGCATAATTACAAACTCTTTTTTTTTGATTTTTATAGATAGGGATTCTCTGTAGTTTTGGAGCCTATACTGGAACTGTAGACCAGGCAGGCCTTGAACTCACAGAGATCCACCTGCGTCTGCCTACTGAGTGCTGGGATTAAAGGCATGTACCACTATCGTCTGGCCAATTGTAAACTCTTATGAGGCATGCAGAGGACCTAATGTGGACAATAGGTGGCAGCTTAGTCTATAGGAGGGTGAAATAGCTATTTTACAAGATAAAATGCTTGAATTACATGGCTTCCCTGAGAATAGTTTCCTTACACACTCCATTTTCAGTTTCTAGGATTTTTTTTATATCCTCCATGGCCATATTCACTGATAAAGTATCTTAACAATACTGTTTTATTCAGGGAAGTACAAAAATCTAAAGTTAGTATTTCTTAAATTATACTCAGAAAACCACTAGTGTCTCATGGTACCTAGAGAGATATTCTCTACAAAACAAATGAGTAAAGAAGTTCTGTGATTAAAAATTACTAAAGAAAAAAATAATATGTTACAAATAAGATTATTTTGAGACATGAGAAAAAATGCAATTTTTGTAAATTCACCCCAAATTGTGGGGTCATATTAAATGTTATTTATTAAATGTTGTCTTCCTATATTCTCAGAGTCTTTTATGTTTATTAGAATGCTTAAAGCTAAATTGAATTTGAGCACTAAATGAGCATCAAGTGAGTCATTCTTGAAAATTTTGAAGAATTAAACACTGCCTTCCTTTAAGTACTACTTTAAAGCTTTTTTTTTATTTAGGTAAAAATGTCAGTTTTTTCCTACTTTGCCAGTGGTGAGTGATAATTTACAGCATTTCCCCACACCATGCTTCCGCCCCTCCATTAAATAACAGAAATACCTAATGGTATTTTCCTTTTGCTTTTTATTGGAAAGAGCTCTTAGGAGCATTTTTCTTAAGTAGAAGGGAAACTGTCAATTTCATATCATGCGGAACCAATATCTAAAAATTATGCCCTCTGTACCCAAAATGTGACTCATCAACATAGTTATTAATGAGCCAGTTGTGTCCTGGTATTTCTGAATGACAGGGATTTATATAATTTGAGGCATGTACACCAAATGAGGAGTGGAGTGGTAGAGGATGGAGAAGGTTCATCATCACACTTGGGCAAAGATATAAAGAACTGAGCAACTAAGCATTTAAATTTTCCAAAATAGCCAGAGATCAATGTGCCCCCCTCCCGGCCCCTGCCTCCTCCTCTCTGTTCTTACTCATCACTCAGTGCTTTCAAACAGAATGGGTAATTTCCCCATACATATAGGTATGTCCACTCGCTTCAACACTCTCTTGTGAAACAGGAAGGGCACGGGGTGATTGGTTTCTAATGTGAACCAAAATAGCAGTCGGAATTGTCTGCATTTGGAATTCAAACTTTGGTAAGAGACACTGAGATATGAGAAAATGCTAGATGTGCCATCATTGCAGTTGTGCTTGGAGGGGAGAAGCCATTCTCAGCAAACATTTGGAGCCTATTTGCCTAATTAAAGTATCTCCTTTTGTTCTGAGTTTGAAGCCTCAGGGTAAGATGCAAATTTATTTTTTATTTTGTTTTCTTTTTGTGTCTTCTGTAGCTTACACACATTGATGTTCTCTGACAGTCTTTCTTTTCTAACTCTTATTATTCTTGTTTTATTCTACTTCTTCTCCATATTTTTCTCCTTTGTGTCTCTCTTCAACTTCTGCATCTTTTGATATAATGTGGCTGCAATAATAATCTGTGTCACAATCATGATTTGATACTTATTCTGCCTGAATATTGATAAGTTTTATATGTTTGCAATATACACAAAGTGAGCCAGCCACATCTTGTGTAGATCCTACCCTATTTTATATTTTTTTATTTCATTACTTTAAAAAACTACCAATCCAAATTCCCACTCCCTCCCCTCTGCCCACTCCCCTCCCACTCCCTCCAC
>LOJH01047448.1:0-12908 GCA_001685095.1 Ellobius talpinus
ATTGTTTCTCTCAGTGTCTGTGCTACTGGGATTATATTTAGGAAATGGTCTCCTCTGACAATGAATTCAAATATACTTTCCACTTTCAGTTCTATGAGTTTCAGTGTGGCTGGCTTTATGTTCAAGTCTTTGATCCATTTGGACTTGAGTTTGTGCATGGTGATAGATATGAATCTATTTTCATTCTTCTACATGTTCATATCCAGTTATGCCAACACCATTTGTTAAATATGCTTTCTTTTTACCAATCATTTGATATTTTTTGCTTCTTTGTCAAAAATCAAGTGTTTGAAGGTGTGTGGATTCATATCCGGGTCTTCGATTTGGTTCCATTGGTCCTCCTGTCTGTTCTTGGGTAAGTAGAATTAACATAATAAAAATGGCAATCTTACCAATTCTTACCAATATAGTAAAAATGTCAATATACAGATTCAATGTAATTCTCATTAAAATTCCACAAAATTCTTCACAGGTCTTGAAAAAAATGGTACTCAACTTCATATGGAAAAGTAAAAAACTTAGGATCACCAAAACAATTATGTACACTAAAAGAACTTCTGGATACACCACAATCCCTGACTTCATACTCTACTACAGAGCTACAGTACTAATGATTTATTAATACACAGGTTCTTGACATTAAAGTTGAGTAGTAACAAACAAAAAAGAATTGAATCATTCAGCAAACATTTTAAGACATCAAATATGTGTTAGTTCCTATTTCCAATAGACAAGGTGCTATAATTTTGAAAAAACTGTAACTACAGTCTCAAGACATTGACATAAAAGAAAAAAATATAAACTGTATACTTAAAAAGACAAGACAGTAAATTTATGTCATATTTTATCAACACATTAAAAGATAAATGAAAATGTATTATTTTTCATGAACTAGATGACAGTAAACACACAGACCCACAACGGACACTATGCATAGAATAAGAGGCTTTAGAATCTCAGTCTTAAATGGAACATCTGGATGATACTTTTCATATTTCAGGTATCTGTGTAAAATAAGAGGAAGAAAGATTTTAAGGGCTAGAAATCATAGACAAGTTCAAAGAAAGAGTTTTTTACCAGACACTAGAAGGTAAATTCACATATGAACTTGCAGTGATTCTGGCTTCATGCACATAACCTATACTACTTGAGCTAGACACAATTCAAGCATAGAGGAGGGGAAGTAGGCACAAGGTCTCACTCCTAATTGAGTAGCTATTGTTCCTGGGAAAGGGAAATGTAAAGTCAGTTTTCTTTAATGACATATTGACCATACTTTAGGAATAGCTTGTCAACAAAAACTGGATTATTGAACTTGATCAATTTTAAAAGGGAAGAGATGGGGGAGGAGAGAGGGAGACAGAGAGGAGAGAGAGAAGGAGAAAGATAGAGGGAGAGAAAAAAACAGAGAGAGACAGAGATAGATGACAAAGAGCAGAAAGATAGGAAGAGAGAGAATGAAGTTTGGTGGGAAAATTAGGGAAGAAGAAGGGCAAGGATGGTATTAGAAAGTTGAGGGAGAAGGATGAATGTAATCAAATGTATTATATGAGTATCTCAAAATTTAAAAATAACATTATAGAAATAAATAAACGCAGCAATTTTTGAATGTTCACCATTGAAAAAAAAACGGATTAAAATACATAAGATGGCAGTGAAGTGACTGTAAGTTGATGCATGCTAGCACAACAGAGCATCACCAGCTAGATGTTCTAAATAACAGAAATATAGCTTCACTTATAGAAAACTGAAGCCCATATTTCTGACTTAACTCATTCTTAGAGACCTAATGAAAGGTTCTTTTAGGACCTTCCTAAACTTGTAGATGGACAGCTCTGTCCTGAGTTTCTTCATATTATCTTCCTCTGTGGCTTGTTGTATCCAACTTTCACCTCCTTGAGAGGACAAAATTTATACTAGAGGAGGACAAAGTTCCACCTTAAGAATCTCCCTTTATCTGGATTGTCTTAGTAAGATCCTATCTCCAAATAATATTACAATTGGTGTTATTGGCTGTTGGATTTAAATATACTAATTAAATTTTGTGTGCATATAGAGTATGCAAGTGTGTATATACATGTGTTTGTGAATGTTTCTATGTAACTGTGAATATGCATCCACTGCCAGATGTAAATGTCAGAACCTAAGTTGTTGGTACACAGCTTCCTCCATATTTGGCACATAGTCTCTTGCTTAACACTTTGTATGCTAGGCTGACTGTCCTGAGAATTTCCTGGTAGTTTTTGTTCTTTGTCTCCAGTCTCACCATAAGAATTCTGGGATTGCAGATGCATGCTAATTATCTGATTTTATCTGTTTTCCTAGCTTCTGAATTCAGGTCATCATACCTGAGAAAGTATGCTACTCACAGGGCTTTCTTCCTAGCCCCAACATATGAAATTTGGATGAACACAATTCTGCCCATAATAATGTGTCAAAGTACATCTGTGAACTGTAGAAAATAGGCAAGACATGAACTGAACAGGAATCAAAGGCTCAACCTCTGAACATGTGACTCTTAAAGTACTATACTTATACACTCAAGATATGTCTTGGGTGTGTATAGACTATTAGAGACTGCTTTTTTGATTCACTTATTGGATAAAGAGAAACATTTGAAGTGTCCACTACAATGCAAACAAAAATATACTTAAGAAAGTTGGAAAAAGAAAAGAATCATGTTGGAATACTGATTAGTACTGTTATTTTGAAAACCTAAGGACCAGAATTATGTTAGGTTCCTATTTTGCATTATGCAGTATTTATATACACTGCATCAGATTTATTAATGGATTCTGAATCTAACTAAATTTTGATTTCAATTTCATAGATTTTATACACACACACATATATATATACATGTATCAATCAAGATAATTATATCCAGTGCTTGTAAAGCAGCATTGTTTTTATTACAACCCATCACATGAAATGAAGTGTAGGATTTTCCACATTTGTTGGTGTTATGCTGGCCCTTCAAACACTTCAGACATTGAAAAATCTCATATTTCAGATTTCTGTACTAGGCATTTTATCCCACAAAATGAAGGAGGACTTTGAAGTAAAAATATAGAGAACTAGAATTAGAAGATAGAAATTGGAAAAATCTTTATCTAGACTGGTGCTTATTATATTGGGATTGAGAGTGCCTTACTATTATTTTTAGTGTGTCTTATTACTGTAATTTGTGAATGAGGATTATAAGGCACAAATTATATTTTTAAAATGGGTTGGAGAGTAATGTTTATTGCTTTGGGCAAGAAGAATTGTAGAATAGAATGGTACTAGACCATACATGTGGAACTGGGAAGGGAAAACTGAGGGAAGAAAAGATGGAGGGAGGAGAAAAGAGAAGGGGTAGAGAGATGACAGAAGATAGATAGACAGAAAGACAAATGTGCAGAGATAGAAACACACAGAGACTGACAAACAGACCCAGAGAGAAAGGCACAGAAAAAGATAGGGACCCAGACAGACAGATGGTGTGGGAGGCCCTTCTCTCTATGTGTTGCTTTTATTGACTATGACTGATAGGGTAGAACAGAGCTAGGCGGGGAAAACTAAATTGAATGCTGGGAAAAAGAAGGGCAGAGTCAGTAAGAAGCCATGGAGCCACTGCCAGAGACAGACATGCTGAAACTTTGCTGGTAGGCCAAGACCTCGTGGTGATGCACAGATTAATGGAGATGGGTTAAACTAAAATGTAAGAGTTAGCAAATAAGAAGCTAGAGCTAATGGGCTAAAACATGATTTAATTAATACAGTTTCTGTGTGATTATTTTGGAGCTGAGCTGCCAGTAGGCCAGGAAACAAACAAGCAGCCTCCTTACAAGAGACAGAGACAGATACCAATTGAATCTGACACTTCTCAAGTAAAAGTGGCCTAAGGAGAAAGTGAATGATGGTACATATTCCAGCTTAGTTCTGAAGTCTAAAAATAGGAACAGCAGATTGCTTTAGTTATTTTGCCAGTTCACGTGCTCATAATTTTAGAAATAGCATCACAGGTAAAGCCTCAGGTAATACTTAACTATTTGGGGTATCATGTGACCCAATATTGATATTAAATTAATGGTTCTGTTTTATGAAGATACCAAATAGTTCAATGATATTTTTAAATAGTTCAGTGTTGTAAAATAAGAGGCAAAAGTACAAACCATGGTGGAAATAGATGGATAAGGTTATGAATAATACCTAGTCCATCTTCTTGAAAGCATCCCAGTATAACTGTAAATGGTTGAAGAACTCTGACTAGTTTACTTCATGTGAACATTTCTTCATGTGGTAGTTCTTTAACATCTTGCTAACTGGAAAATTTCTAGTCAATGTGGTAAGGACATGATACTCTTGAAAACATGTATCATTGCTAGCTCATTTCATTAAATTTAGATATTTGCCTAATATTTATTCAGTTTTGCATTTCTTCTCTTTAGTTCCTTAAGCATTTACTACAAGCAAGCCCTGGCAACTACAAAACTTTTTCTATTATCTTTTTATTGTGCATTCATTCTGTTTTAAAACATTTCATCTTATATTTTTTATTGGATGAAACTGGACTATTTTGCATACTTATTAAATTAATGCATCATACTTCAAGGTTCAGAGTTTTCAAAATAATACAGCATTGCACAAAGTAAAAACAAATACACACAGATGAGCTCAGTTTAAAACTATCTCTCCATTCCATTGGAAGATTCATTTCTGGTGACTAACATCATAATAGCCTCCTAAAGCAATTTAATGGGGCTCTTTTAAAAGTGAATAATTTGGGGGGTTAAACAATTTTCACCTTGCTGAAATAAACAAAATATTAGTTAATTTTATCTAAATTACTTTTGCTTATTCTGACACAATTTCAGGTCCCATACTGCACAAAAATAGTACACATACCACCAGTGGCTTTGTTATTCTTCAGATACAGGCATTATCATGTAAATTTCAACTGTAGTGTTTAAACTTACTGACATATAATAGATTTACATATTTTACTTTCCTAAGACAATGAAATTCAAACACATTCATAGGGATCTTTATATTCCCAATGTTATCTATTTTATTTATAAAATTACCCTATTATCCTCTACACTTACTCAAAGAGATGAAAACCAGAAATTATGTTGCAATTATTATGAATATTTTCTTTCAAAATATTATAGTATATGTTAGTTAATGTAGATTTGGTTTTAATTTCTTATGTTATGAAATGCTATGTTTTTTAAACCTTATTTGGTCCAGAACTATAAAAAATAATTTTGAATTGACAAAGTGACCATGACGTGTATGAGCTCAAATATAAAGGGAACCTCAGTGACAATCCATTCTGGAGGAGTGCCTCAAATTCAAATCTATTAGCATGAAACAATAAATACCCATTTCTACACATGCGTGCCAGTGGTATCACCCTGTCTAGGAAGCACCCCATAATCACCCTATATTCTCTATATAAAACCACTCTAGGTCTAAGC
Organism: Ellobius talpinus; assembly: GCA_001685095.1. Classification (NCBI taxonomy): domain Eukaryota; kingdom Metazoa; phylum Chordata; class Mammalia; order Rodentia; family Cricetidae; genus Ellobius; species Ellobius talpinus. The sequence continues at coordinate 5,466 of LOJH01047448.1, forward strand.
TATTTCACAAATGATAAATGTAATAAACACACACAGACATACATTCATATGATAACCGGAGAGCTAGTATTTTAGTGCTATATTCTACTTATACTTGATTTTGGATGGCTGCACTCAGATTTTTATTAGTACCTTGAAGGTCATAGGGAGAAAAACCTCCTGAATGATCAAAAGAAGTTGAGTGCTTTTTAGAATATGCATCCTTTATAGACTATAACTAATTGGGATGTGTGTGTGTTGGTGATGTAGTGGCTGGTGTTTGTAAGGGATGACCTTGGCATAGTTCGTGAGGCTCCAAAGCAATTACAGAAGAAACTGATATGGGAACAATGGCAAGAAGCAGACAAAAGTGCCTGAAACGGACTAATTCAGAGTTAGCGTAGCAGCATTAGTTGACAGTTAACTTTTAATGAGGGAAGACACAAGGTAATTAAATCTTGACACACAATTATGAAAGAAAATATCAGGTAACAATCTTGCTGCACCGTATAAAAGAAGAAAAGACATTTTGTGAAAACTTGCCTGATGCTCTGTCATCTGAAACTATTCTTTATGAGTGCAGGGTGAAGGTCAAGAAGGTAGCTCAACTCCATCAATCCTTTGGACAGTTACAAATGACCTTTCGCTTTCCATAAGACATTCAATATTCTGAATTGGAGGGATACATTTTTCTGTGTTTAGAAAATGGTCAAGTTGAAACCTTTCCTACTGCAGGAGGTGCACTTTTGTTGACTCTGGACAGCCTCTTCGCCCCCAAAGTTGTCTAGGCTGTGATCTCATTTACATGAACTGCTAATGTGGAGCAAAACAACAGTTTTATGCTGTGTGTTAAAATTGTTCTACTTTTTGAATCTCTCACTGCAGTTTTTTTTAAAAAAAATATTGGCCTAATAGAGAATAATACCTCTTTTAAAATGCTTGTGTGACCTCTAAGTTCTTGGAAAGTAAACAATCAATTTTACATTTGTATTAGAAGCTAACAAGGTGGATGGGAGCAAGATTTCACTTCCTGATAGTTCTGTTAACCCTTAAAAATCAGAATTTTCTAGTAAGAAACACAGAAGAAAATCATTCAATTAAAAACTAAGATGATTCTTGATTTAGTGAATTAAAATTTGTATATTATTTAATTTTATTCTTCTATATTAACTCTACTTGTCATCCACTAATGAAATATAGAGTAAATATAGAACTACTGCCTAAAATTTCATTTTTCAATATTTTAAGTAAACATGATTTATATCTTAAATCTGAATAAATTAATTGTGTTAGATGGTCACATGGCTATTAACATTAAAAATGCATCTATACCAGTTAAAAAAACTGTTTTCATATTCAGTTATTTAATTACTCACTTAACATGAGAATCATGGCTTTCTGTGATATGTTGAGAGCTCTCTGGCATGAGAACACCACCCAGGCACAAAATCGATGATATTTCTACCTATGCATTATTTTCATAATGGGATGACAAAAAACACACAGGTAAGCATGGAAATAAATTAAATATGTGAGCCCATTGAAAGTAATAAAGTAGATGTGGCCAGATTGCTGAAGAGAATACACAGATGTCTAGCTTACTTCAAATAAACTGTGTTCTTTTGCTGAGCAGGCTATTAGAATTGTGAAGCCAGGTCATGCTATTGGACTAGTAATTGATTCACATTTTCGCCCATTTTACATTTTCCATAGCCATTTCCTCACTCATGCTGATTTTTGACTGGTTTCATATCTATTTGACTAAATGCGGAATAATATTTTATTATTACCTAATCTTAAAGAGATTTGACATACACTTGTTATAGCAGCAGGAATAGAATTGTAAATAAGACATTTCAGTATTAATGTGGAATAGCATTTATGTAAAACAATATTCGATGTTAAATTTTGAAAGAAGTTAATACTACAAGCAAAAATTTTCATTTTCCATTTATTCTCTTTATGATTTAGGTAAATTTCAGTAATCTCTATGATTTAGGTAAATTTCAGTAACTGGTAGAATAAAATTTAAAAATTATATATTCCATTATATATTATATATAATACATATATTTTAAATATTTATTTATAGTTTAAATATATCACTATATATTTTATAATTTTTTATTTATATCATAGACACATTTATTTATATCATATAAATATATAAATTATGTAATTACATATTTATATTATATAAATATATTTGTTTATATAATTAACTCTCAGGAATTTTAATATAATATGATAGATAGGCTTACTTCTTTGTGACCAAAAATAATTTTTGTTGAACTATAAAAATATGCATGTCACTAAATAAACTTGAAATGATTGATATTTAAGGTATAAACAAAAGAGCAATATGTGTGTGTATGTGTGTGTGTATTTATATATTATTACACAGTTAAAACAGTTTGAAATTCAGTTCAGACAATGTAAGTTCATCCTACAGTAAGTTTTTATGAATTTTACTAAGAATATAGTTGTGAGTTGATGCGAAGTTCTGTGGAAGGTTGAACGCATTCTTGTTACTTGTCTCTTCTGTAAACAGTGTCAACTGGAAGAGCAATCTAGTTAAAAAAGGATAAACTTTAGATATTAAGTTTATTTGCAGCATGATTTATTTTTAACAGGAAAACGTACTTCATTTTTTAAACTTAAAGAATTGCACTTGCAGAATTATTTGAATTACAACCTACAAATAGTGAATTTCATTTTGCACATTGTAGGGAAATATATAATTTGTCCTAGTTTCAAATAATATTAATAAGAAATAGAGAACTTCATTGGTATTAAGCTTTGCAACAAATTTTAGAAGAGAAGTTATGTCATCCAGGTGAAGCGGGAGAAAACTGGAGTGTCAATGGTCGCCTCGATGTGCTCTCCAGCTGTATCTGTGCACTCTGACCTTGACTAACCAAGGAAGTCTTCAGAGATGCTGGAGCATGTTACTTGTATGGTAAGAGATCTTTAGCTTCTGGTATTTTCATTTTACATGCATAACTTACATAAATTAGATATACTATTTCCGGGACCATCTATATTCATGACCACAAAGAACCTACCATGAAGCCCAGGTACATCAATGCATCCAGAGATGCCATGTCACTCACAAGAGTCAATTTTATTTATTTGTTTGTATTTGGGGTGTGTGTGTGTGTATACATATGATATGAAGTACTTGTGGAAGACAGATGACAATCTTGGCTATTGTCCTCTTCCACCTTATTTGACACAGAGTGTTTGTTATTTGCTGCTACATCAGCCAGACATGATGGACTGAAAGACTCAACAGTTCCACTGTCTTGCATTTTACCTTTCAATGAATGCTAGGATTACAGATGTGTGACTTTGTTCCATTTCTATGTGAGTTCTGGGGATTTGAACTTCAGGGATCCTCATAATTATTAAGCAATATCTTTATATACTGAAGTTTATCCCTAGAGCTCAATAATACTTTTAACAAAGTGTTAACATATTAGACTGTTTAGAAACTTGATTGTGGCAAATTTTGTTCATGAGACACTCTCATAATAGTTTCTACATGTAGTAAGAAAATGCAGATGGAAGATCATTTTCTTCATCTGTCTTCTTTAATCAACAAAAATGATAGACATATCAAATGATCCATTGCATGTTCATATATACTGCTAGAAGAACCATCCATTAAGAATATTACTGCAAGCAAACATCTGAAATAAAGAGAATGTTCCAGGTAGGGGTTGTAAATTAATACAAATACTGAATTTTATAAAATGAGTAATGTAGTTAATCCAAGTGTTCAAAGTGTGTTGGTAAAAAGTAGTTACATTATCATCTTCATAGTTCTCTTACTGGTAATCTTACTGAAACACCAGAATGATTGAATTTTTCTATATCAAAAGAATATTTTCCATATTATACAAAAGAAATTAATCTTCAGCAATATTGTTCAAAATGACACTACTGCAGCAATGACAGGTACACAGTTTAGGATGGGCTCACTGGTCATGCCAAGTAAATTATAGATATGCTAACAGACAGCATAGTGTGCTGGTTGATGACCATCCTGTCACCTGCTGCTGTGCTGTGAATATCCTCTTCGGCTTATGTTGAGGTGGGAATGCTATTCTCTTGGTGTTCAGAGGTCAGACCTTAAAGAATGATCATATTTTGAGAACTGTAATCTCATATTCCTTTTGCAGCAGGTAGTACCAAGATACAAAAGGGAATTCAATGCCACCTTCTCTATTGTGTAATTTTCTTATCATCATATGTCTTCCAACATTTTATCATCTAGCAAGGCCCTCACTCTATTCCCCTTTATTTAAACTTCCTAGCATTCATAATTGTGAGCTAAATAATTTTAGTTCTTTATATATTATTTTATTTTGTGATATTCTTTTACAGCAATAGGAACTAGATAAAACCATCAACCAACCTATAAAGCATAACACCCAGTGTGTAAAAAGAAGGCTGAAGGTAATGGGCTGGCAGAGGTTTATCTTCAGTCAGGTGATTCTGCAATGAGTAGAGCAGAAACTTCCTTACCATTTTGAGAAAATATTTTGGAGAAAAAAAAGAGTTGAACTGCATACTTTGTTACTGAATAATGGCAAAGTCTTGACCTAAGAGGGGGTTTACTCTTATTTTATGCTTTATTTTTATTTGTTGGGAGCAGTCACAATACTAACTGGAAAAGATGCTTAAGATATGTCCTAGTACAGTCACAGTCCATAGAAACGGCTCTTCTATTTCTAAATTGATTCCTCAAATCCCTTGTCAGAATATTTGGAAGATAGAGGTAAAACTTAAAATTGATTTTATGGTTAAAGGAAACTGTTAACAGCATGTATAAGAACTGAACTAAGTACGACTTACAGCTAATTAAAGGAAATTTTTCACCCACTGAGTTCCAACTTTTTGATTTTGATAGTGAGATCTGTGTATGGTGGAAAACATTAAAATTTCAAATGGATGATACATTTCATTATCACATTGATGCTGACAGGGAATTCCATTTCTTTATCACATCCAAATGACCTGACGCAATGACAGATGGGACATCTGAAAATCCACAGCTGTCCTTTGAGGTTCAGCACATGAGTTTGTTATTGTTGGCAATTACACATCAGTGTTTATTAGTGGACATGAAAATGGCTTGATCAAAGCCAACTCCAAAACACTGGTTCTCTATTTCATCCTCTCAAGGAAAGATCCTTTGATACATTGACCATCTACTACTGCATGACAAATCACAAACACTTAAGTCACACTTCTTTTTTTCGAGAACTAGAGTTTTTTCAGATAAAGAGCCCAAGGACACTTAGCTCATTTCTCTCTTTAAGAATTTTTAAAGCCTGTATTGTTGGCCTCAGTAAGTCTGTGTTTATATCTGGGTTTGACTAGGGATGAATTTAAATTTAATTATTCATATAACTGGCAAAGTATATATATTTGTAATAAAATGTTTAGGGTCTCAATTTCCCTGCTTGCACTCAGTCAGGTACTGCTCTCAACTTCTGGGGTCCCCCGAATTGTTTTTGGTATTTGATTCTTCATAGGGCATCTGAGAACACTGGGATCATGGTTTCAAGGCTGAACACCTCTCAACTAAATCAATTAAATTACTTATTTTGGAATTGTATTACATCTTATAATTGCTATAACACATCAGAAAATCTAGAATCTATTGTCTTTTCCATATGTGATTAATTAGAAGCAGATTAATGGATTCAGAGAATTATTACTAAAAATTTAAACTACTGCTAATATTTTGTATGCTGATATGTTTCTTTGTATTTAGAAATTGATATGTTTTAATGTTTCTAAGGCATGGGTTAAACATCCTGTGACTCTTGGTTTTTCCTATGGTTTTTGAAGCTGTTTTCCTTCCAGTTTCTGGAGCCACTTTACAGAATCATTTGAACTCTAATAATTCTGCCTTTTGTTTTGACCTATAATTGTTAATTGAGATTATTCTAACATTAGTATCAGAATATACAGTAAATAATGAGAAAGAATGCAATAGGCTAAAGAGAGGATGCGTAAAGAAACCTAGAAGATGTTTAGTTAGTGAGAAATATACTGGAAGAAGAAGGCAGTAGAGGAAGCAAGAATGGAAATATGAGTGTACATGATTAACAGCATGATGCCTGAATGTATGAAAATATCATAGAAGTTTATATCATTAATATGCGCTAAAAATTATGCTAGTCCCCAAAGATACCAAATACATAAGCTTATTGAACTTCATAAGTATCATTGAAGGAATAACACTGAGTATATTAGGAAATGGTAAAAATGTTTGACAAAACAATGATTATAACAAACTTCTAAAAATAGATGGCTTTCAGCTAAGTACATTTTCTCTAAAACATAATTTTTTATACAAGTTTGTCATCTTTTAAGACACTTGATACTATCTTTTCCTCATGTTTTGATAATAAAATACATACAAATTAGTAATCCAGGTATTACTTTCTAATTTTTTTCATTTGTTCATGAAATCTGTTTGTCCTAGTTACTGTTCTATTGCTGTGAAGAGACACCCTGACCAAAACAAATTCTAACAGAAGTCATATAATCAAGGGTTTGCTTTGTAGTTTCAGGGGGTTAGTCCTTGAACATTGTGTCAGGGATCACAACTACAACAGGCAGGCATGAATTGAGACAGTAGCAGAGAGCTCATAATTGATCAGTATGTAAGTTACTGGCAGAGAGATGGTGATACTTAGCCTGGTATATACTTTGAAACCTCAAAATCCACCCTCAATGACACAATTCACCCAACTAGGCCACACCTGCTCCTTTTAAACAGTCCACCAACTGTGAAACAGACCTTCAAATATGTATGATTCTATGGGGGGCATCCTCATGCAAACCACCACATTCTACTTCTTAACCCCAAGCCTTATAGCCATATCATAAATGCAAAATACATTCAGTCCAATTTCATCAGTCTCCGTAGTCTCTCACAGTCTGAAGACTATTTAAAAGTTTAAAGTCTCTTCTAATACTCCAGGGAATGTCTTAATTATACACTTCTGTATTATCAAAATGCTATTTACATGCTTCCAACCCATCCTGACACAGAATAAACATTGTCATTCCAAAAGGGAGGAAAGGGCACAATGAGGAAAAACTAGACCAAAGCAAGACTGAAACCCAGCTGGGCAAATTCCAACATCCTTACTTAGATGGCTCTTTCCTTCCTGATTTCCCAATTGCAACCCATTTCTCTCTCTCTCTCTTGGGCTGTTTCCATAACCTATCTGTAGTAATCTTTGGTAGGTATCCCAGGCCATTGGCATTTTTAACAACTTGGTGTCTCCAGTGCAATCCAGGCTTCACTTTTACAGCTTCAAGCAATGGCCTCTCTGGATCTCCATGAAGGAACCCATCTTTAAACATGGAGGAATATTCCACAAGCCTTACACTTGTATCTTTCTTGATAAACCCAGAACCATATGGCCAAAGTTGCCA
>LOJH01047452.1:373-13581 GCA_001685095.1 Ellobius talpinus
GGAGAGAGGCAGGAAGGGAAGCAGAGAAAAATGTAGAGCTCAATAAAAATCAATTTAAAAAAGAGAGTATTTCAGGGTTGTTTTGATTTGCTTTTCCCTGATGTCTAAAGATGCTAAGCAATTCTTTAAATGTCTTTTGACCATTTGAGATCATTCTGTTGAGAAATCTCTATTTATATCTGTACCCCATTTTTAAACTGGATTATTTGGTATTTTGATGTTTAGTTTTGTGCATTCTTTATAAATTGTTGAGATCAGACCTCTGTCAGATGTGGGGTTGATGAAGATTTTTTCCCATTCTCTAGGCTGCTGTTTTGTCTTATTGACTGTGTCCTTTCACTGGGACCAGCACCAGTAAAATAAACTGTGGTTAGATATCAGGTAATTGGTCCTAAAGAATGACCTACTATGATTATTTTGCCAAGTGAATACAGTATTAAAACTACTCTTAATCATTTCTTTCTATAGCACAGATTACTGTATCTCTTATCTCTAGCTGTAGAAACTTCATCATCATATATTAGGTGGCTACTAAGACAGACACCTATAACTTGCTTAGATGCAGAGAACATAAAATCATGCAATGTTCTGTCTCACAAAGGACATCTGTATCGCATCTCTTTCCCCCCAAAGCCTTGGGATCATCTTAGAAGCATTGCTGGAATGATGGGATTGGTAGTAGATGACTACAAAGAAATGATGAAAGTTCATATGCACAACAAGAAAGTTGTGCATATGAACTCTTGGTAATCATGATAAAATGTGTATGCTCAAGTCAGGCAAAATCTTACTGTGGATGTGGGGAAGAGGACATGCAATCTCGCCTTGAGCTGAGAAAATATTGACAATTTGCAGCTTTGTTATAGCTTTGTTGAAAGTGGTAGTGAAACTCTTCTTTTAAGGAGGAGGACTACACTCCAAGGCAGACATCAAATATTTGGGCAGCACAAACCAGACTTAATAAGTTTTGTTGGTTGTGTTGTTACTGTTTTGTTTTCATTTGCTTATTTGTTTGTTTTCAGATGCTGAGTACACATGGAAGGAAAGTGACCCTGGGAAGTGAAAGATGGAGGAAACAAATGATCATAATACAGAGTGTGAAATTCTTAATAAGTTAGTAGGAGTAATATTTTAAAAGGATATCAAAGAATTAGAAAGTGGCAAAAACACTTAAATATTTTTAGAGAAATATAAACATTTCAATAAGTTATTTTCAAAATAAAAATTTATTAAAAAGAACACATACATAACCAGCACAAAATGTATGACCACATTCATAGTGAATTCAAAGCTGATGGTTATCTTTGTTTTTGATTCACACCAAAAGTATGTTCCTCACAAAGAAAGAGTAGAGCATCCCCAAGGAATAACAATAGGAATTTTATATTGAAGCTTCATGAAATATTCATTTATGAAAACTTGACACAACTGAAATAGGAACTGCATGCTATAATAATTGCCAAGAACTTGTCAATCATGTGCCTTCACATGCTGTGTTCACAATGTCAGGTAGTGATATATTGGAACAAAACATCTCTCTGCTCACTAGCTTTATCTGTGCAATGAAAACAGGGCATACCTTCTAAGTAATCTTAAGTATCAAATTGTAGCATTTTGATTTTTAATCAGTTCAATTTGCAGGTATTTAGATACTCAGTTAAATGAAAGCTTGTGTTTTTTAAAATAGAGATGTATAACAATATTAATAGAATATCTATTCATTCATTAGAATATTCATCAAGCAAGGATTTGAAGTATGATGTAATAAGTTGAATAGTAATAACCAAGCTTGAGATTGTATTACAATTACATACAAATACCAGTCAATTATTTCTTTTGCAGAGTGAAGGGAAATCATATTTATGGAGAAACGGGTATATATTTGCTCCCTACATACCTGACTTCAGTATGAATGTGAACATGAAAAATGATGTATTATTTCTGGATTCAATTTTTAGATTTATTTAATTTCTCTGTGTAATTGCTTTCCTTAGTAAGCCTGTGTGTAATTGGTGCCAGAGAATGTCAGAAGAAGACATCTTAGCATGTAGAACTTGGTTTATCGTTGGTTGTGAGCAGACATATGGGTTCTGGGTATTAACCCAAGTCCTCTGCAAGGTCAGCCTGTTCTCATAATTGTCAAGACTTTTCTGTAGCCCCGTTTTTGCCATTTTACCTTTTTTTAGATTTCCTTATAAGAAAACTTTGATGATAGATATATTCATTTACAAGAATTAGTGATTCTCAAATTAAACATCAGTTGTGAAATTAACATGAAATATTGTTCTCATTCTTTCTCTAGGTAAATTACACCTTACTTAAGCAATGTAGTTAAAACAGGTTTTATATTGGCATTAATTTGCATGAAATAGATATCAATACATTTAAAGGATGAAAGTCTCTTTTGTTGCATCCTAAAGGCCACGACCCTTACACTAACAGGTGAGCTTTGCCATTGTAACTCTCTTGCCATAGAACACGGAAACAGGGTAACATGATTTTATGCTAACTAGTTTGAGGTTTCTCAGGCTATAAAAGCAAAGGAAGTTCATTTAATTCTCCTTACTCTAAACATTCTGTAACTTAGGTGTGGTGGTTAACACAAGAAATGCATTGAATTCTCATTTCAGAATATATTTTAGGGTTATCATGTCTTCATGTAACTTGTTAGGCACCCAAGTGAATGAACATTACCCATGAGAACAAGTATGATTCCAGTTGCCCAAACGTATGCTAAATCACTGACATACCTGCTTCTTCCTTAGGGGCCCATAAATTATTCTCAAGCTTAGCTTTCTTGTGTATGTGACTCTACAAGAGGCAGAAATTAGAAAACTTGTGCAGAGTAGAATGCAGTGGCCCTCACGTCTTTGTCTATGCTACACATAAATCAAGCAATTGAAAAGATCAGAAGTGTAGAACACTGTGGACTGAAAATAAACTCTGCCTTTATTTTTATGTGATTTATGTGTATAGATATTTAGCCTGCATGTATATCTATGCACCTCATGTGTATAATCAAAATATATTGCTAGGTTAAAGTAAAGACAGGGCACACCTTTTATTTCCACCTTCATATTTAATACATCTTCACTCAATTATAAGAAGTGGTTAATATTGAAAGTGGCAATGAAAAGGTTACTTAGGTTAGAATAGTTGAAAAAGCTGATGGCATTTATAGAATTTTTCTAACTGCTAACAAAATAAAGACCATATAGAGCTAATTTATCTAGCTCATACATTTACTACTTGTAATGTGTATACAGAAAGCAATCTGAGCCTTGTCTTCAACAATGACTGATTATAACAATTACCATGGGATCATTTCTTGCAGTACTCCCTGATCTGTGCCTGCTCTTCTATATCCTCATCCCCAGGTACTTCTGTGGAAATGATCTGCAGAGGATTGGAATTACGAAGTATGTTAGAAAACTATGATCTGGATAGAAAGTGAATTGTGCTTACATTCACATCTAAAGATATGGGGATTTACATTTATGGCATACCATTATTATTATTCTGTTAACTAAATGATTTTATCTATTATTAACATAGTTTTTTCTTTATTCACATAGTACATTCAAATATGTTTAATCATAGTCTTAAGACTCTTAAATTTGAGGGACTACTGACAGTTAATATTCACTGAAGGACTAATGAAATTACTGAAAAAAATCCCTTTTTCCCATGATCATCTATACCAAAAGAGTAAGTAACAAACTCTGTGATTACACATGATGAAGACATGAAAGCACAAGAATGAATATTGGGAAGCAGACCTTCACAGGACAGTCAAGGTTAGGTAAGAGAGGGATGCTAGAGAAATTCTTTATAGAAATAAAAACTATCAGATCTTAAGGAATATAAAAAATAATGTAGAATCTGTATTTTGTGCCTAAACAAATAGGTGATACTGATTTCAGAGCACCTTATGAAATGATTTCTATCTTAAATAAAACAGAAACTTATTCAACTATCTATTGTTATCATTATGCTGCCCTGCAATTCACCTGAGTACCCTGTCCCTTTAAAAGACAAGCTCTGCCTGCTCCCAGTCTTCCCCTTTTCCTTCTCAGGCAAGCTGCTCTTGCCCCTCTTACCTTTTTTTCTCTCTGCCTGCTCTTCTTCTGAAGAGGCAACAGCCCTTCACCTCCTTCCTCTCCCCCTTTTCTTCTTCCCTTTCTCTCTCGCTCTTTCTCTTATCCCCATACCTCCCCTTATACCCTTCCAATACCCACTAAATAAACTCTCCACACCCAAGATCTCTCTGCATGGTGTATATGTCTGCCCCTTACCTGCTGCACAGTCCACACCAGCAGGGTGACTTGTCAGGGTCACCCACACCATAAATCATAAAAAAGTTGCCTATTGTCTAGATAAAAGTAAGCAAATGTCACAAATTTTCTTTAGTATTCCAATTCCATATAGTATTTTGGCATTTTTGAACAAAAACATTGATTGAATGAGATATGTCATTCTTTTCTACAAGCTGGACATTGGAGATTTATTATTTTAAGCAATGATACTATAACAACACAAATATACTTAATTTTATTTATTTGTAATTAAATTTATTTATTTATTTTACACTTTGACCTTTGTTTCCCCTCTGTCCTCTTCTCCCATTCTCTCCTCTTCACTCCTCCCTCCCTCCCAAATATCTGTCTCCTTTGTTTCCTTTGAGAAAGGGGAAGGTCGCCAATGGGTGTCAACAAAGCATGCATATCAGGTCAAGGTAGGACTAAGCTCTTCCCCTTGCATTAACTGGCAAGGCTACTCAATTTCAGTAATAGGTTCTCAAATGTAGCCAAAAAATTAGGGACAGGCCTGGCTCCCACTGTTAGGAGTCCCTCATGTAGACCAAGTTACACAACTGTTACTCATGTGTAGAAAGTCTTGGTTGGTCCCATACAGGCTCCCTAGCTGTTGGTCTAGTTTGCGTGAGCTCCTATGAACCAAGGTTAGTAGTTTCCATAGGTTCCCTTCTGATGGCCTTGACCCTTGGCTCGAACAATCCTTCCTTTTTTTCTGACAGGATTCCTCTAGCCATCACAGTGATGGGTATGGGTCTCTGCATCGATTTTCTTCAGTTACATGATGAAGGCTCTCTGATGACAATTGGGATAGTCACCAATCTGGCTACAGGAGATGGCTAGCTCAGGCTACCTGTTCGCTATTACTTGGAGACTTAATTGGGTCACCTTTGTTGAGTCATAGGAGTTTGCCTTGCACCAGGTTTCTAGCCTGATCCCCAAATGCCACCCATGTAAGGAATCTTTCAGTCCTCTTCCCCTCTCACCGTCCCCTACCCAAATCCTCATGTTCCCATCCCCATGCACCTAGAGTGTTCCCAGGAGATCTCTTCTATTTCTTCTTCCCAAGAAAATCCATGGATCCCCATTTGGACCCTCGTTGTTACCTAGCCTTTCTGGGGCTGTGGACTGTAGCATGGTTATCCTTTATTTTACAACTAATATCAACTTATGAGTGAGTAAATACCATGGTTGTCTTTCTGAGTCTGTGTTACCTTACTAAGAATATGATATTTTTCTTTTGTTCCATCTATTTGCTTTCAAATTTCATGATATTGCTGTTTTTAACAGATAAATAATACTCTGTTATGTAAATATAACACATTTTCTTTATTCCTTCTTCAATTGAGGAGCATCTAGATTGTTTCCAGGTTCTGGCTATTAAGAATAATGCTATGAACAAGTATCTTTGTTACATGATTGATAATTCTTTTGGTATATGACCAAAAGTGTTATAGCTGGGTCTTGAAGTAGATCAGTTACTCACTTTTCGAGAAACAGCCATATTGCTTTCCAAAGTGACTGTACAAGTTTCCTCTCCCACCAGCAATAGCATATGGAAAGTGCTCAACAAAATGCACGTTATTGTTGATACAATGGTTGAATAAACTTATAAAGCAACCACCAATTTTCTCCTCTTTCTCCAACTTTTGTTATCAAATTTATTGATAAGACAGCCTTTGATTGGCTCAAAGAGTATCTTAAAATATTTTTAATTTGTATTTCTTAGGGTATGAGAATGAGTCAATGCTACTAACAGAGCTAAGTGATGAAAGAGGATATGAAGCTGATTGTGTTTCTAGGTTTAAGTCTATTATGATTCTCTTTGTTTCACTCTGCACAATGGATAAATGCATAAAATTATGTCAGTTGTGATAGGGTAACATTCAATGTGCACTTCAACATCTTCAGAATGTTTAACCTAACAGAATTCCCTGAAATTTATAGGATTCAGGTGTGATTAATTTTGACATGTGATATTTCTTTGCAAATTTTTTTCTAATAATGTTTATTCAAAATCTTTGAAAAGTAGAAAAATATTACAGGCAAAAAACTTAGATGTTATTTGTTATAACAAATGAGTTATTCATAGAAAAACTGATAATCAGCTATCTATGGAAAACCAGTATGTAATATATATTGATGTATTTTTATTGCTGTAACCATACACAGGAAAGATTGATATCATAAGAGTTTTCAAGGATTATGTTTTCCTGTTATGGTTAATGATTAATGATAGCTATTTTCTCTCAAATTTATTGACAAAGTTTACCTAAGCACATTGGCTTATCAAACAAGAAGAGGAAGAGAGGGAAAGAGAGAGTTGCTGTAATCTGTGATTCTCCATCTATTGTTTTCTATTATAGCATGCGTATTTTATTTTTTGAGAATAAAATAAATAAAACAGTTCTATCTTCCATTCCCTTCCTGGTATCTATTTCATCTGTCTTTCAAATGAATGGTCTGTTTTACATTCATTTTTTTGTTACATACAATTATGTAGGTGTGTGGGCATACATAGTCTTAAATACAATCTGTTCTATTTGTATGTCTCTACTTTTACATATTCAGGACAAAACATGTGTCATTGGAAAACCAATTCCTATGTTCTTCCCTACTGAAGACTATTTCTAGAACTCTCAGCATTTTTTACATATGTGTAATTCTTTCTTTATAGTTGAAGCCTTTTGCTCTTTCTCCATCCACTTTGGCATGTCTGTTGGTGCCATCATTCTGCAGCTCAAGCTTAGGCTGTCAGTGTTGGTGATGACAAATCTAAGGATACATTAGTGGTATGTATACTTTATAGTTAAGCAACAGCTCTCTTATTAAACTTAATCTTAGAAATGGCCAGCTACTCAGACATAGTGAAGTCATGGACATTGAAGGAAAACCTACATTCTCTACATAAAAAAACAACCTAATTCATTAAAAAATCTAAATATATGGCCTTATCCTCCCAGATATGTATAGTCCAGTCTTCCCCATATATCAAAGAAACATCTTTTTGCAAAATACAACATTCTTCTTAACGACTGAAGGAGTACAAACACAGTTTTGCAAATTTTCTCCACTAATCAATTCTTTAAATATCAACCTAAATCAAGAAGCAATGCAGAAAATAATAATGTTTCTGTGTAAGTGATACTTTACTTTGTGCCCAATCATAGTGTATTTAGCCAGGAATGATACATAACAGAGACTGGATGAACATTATTTTGTTTTCCTTTGCAATATTAGATATAGGCATAGCATCTAAATTACTGTATTCTGTTTCCTTCTCATTTTTTTTTCCTTCTTGCCTTTGACCCTCTTATTTTGACTTCCTATTTATTTGTTTTACACATTGGAGCTCAGACTGACTTGAAACTCTGGATCTTCTTACCCAATCCTCTCTAGTGCTAAATACACCATCACATAAGTTCAAGTTACTTACCTTCGATGTCCTAGATAAAACATACCTTCATTAAAATATTTTGAACTAAAAAATGAAACATATTGACTATTGTTTATTTATATTTTAGTTCAAGGTATATTTGTATTGGATGCTGTTTCATATGTTAAGGGAGTATGTGTGGAATAATAGAAGCCACAGCCAGAGATTGTGAAAGATTGTGAAAGACAGATTTCTTACAGTTTTTAAATATATTTTGTTTAGGGACTCTTGGGGGTGGTATACATTGACAAAATCTCTATGGTCATAATATGCCACCCTTTCATTTGATTTTTCATGGTTATTTATGTTTTATTTATTTTTCAAGTTTTCACGTGGATCATATTCTTCCTCACCACTCATCTCCCAGACTCTCTGCAACTCTCTAACCATGCAGTTTAAAATGTTCTATCTCTAAAAGCCAAGAACAAAAAAGCAAAAGAAACTTTAAAAGTGCCCAACAAGACAAAAAATACCAAAACAAATATAAAATCAAACAAGAAATCATGGAGCATATTTTTTGTTGGACAGCTGCTCCTGAGCATGCAGCTTCCAAGTAATGTGTTTGATGTTTGATATATTTAACTACATTTTATGAAATAAAACTGATTTTTCCCAACATGCAAAACACTTTTTGGTTATGGATAGAATTTTGTGTTCAGTTCCTTCTCTCCATTTTGGGATTTTATCTGGTTTGGACCTGGGCAGGTCTTGTGTGTGCTGTCCCAGTATCTATGAGTTCATATCTGGTTTGTAGTGTTGTGTTTGGAAGACTGTTTCTTTCTATTCATTCTTTCCCTTTGGCTCTTATAATTATTGCACATTCTCTGCCACATAGATCATTGAATTTTATGGAAAGAGATTTGATGAATTCATCCTCTCTCATACTGAGTGCTCCAAATTCTCTCCATTACTTCACAATGTACAGTTGTGAATCTCTGTGTTAACTACCATCTACCACAAGAACTTATTCTGTATTGAGAGTTGAGCAATTCTCTGAGGTATGGATATAGCTATAAGGCATTAAGTTTTATTCTATGTTCCTTTAGCAGAAATAATATGTGTATGTTTTCCCTGTAGGTACCTGACCTGTGGCTAGTCTCTTGGATTGGTTATTTTTACAGTGTCAATTATTGGCTTTATGTTATGTGAATGGGGCCTAAACATATTCAAAAATTTCTTGGTTACTCCCATAACATTTGTGCAGCTATTTCATTTTATTTTTTTAAAGAATACAAACTATCTTTTTTCATTATACATACCGTGCAGCAATTTCTTACAGTATATCTTACAGTATGATCACTTTATTAGGTATCATAGTATGTCAGTGGGTGCAGTTGATGATTGTCTATCTCCTCTGATAATGTTCAGAGTCCTTCCACCAAATTTACTAACAGAGAGACCCTAGATGTCCTCCAGGAGCCTGAGTCCCAAGTGCAGGGATATAGGCTGGAAGAAAGGCCTTGGACAAGAGAGCAGTGGCAGATTTCAGAATAGTCTAGAAACACCAAAATGGAGGAGAAGAAAGAGGACACATCTCACTTATGTGGGGCCCACCTAATTGTGGCATCAGTGGTAAAGAGCAGCTCTTTCTGTTCAGAAGGCATCACAAAGGCATGGATACAGGATAGAAGGAAAGACTTCTAAGGAGAAGTGGAATTCTAACTGATGTCTTATCATAAATGCCAATCAAAATCTTGAAAACCCAGTATGTGAATTAGGGTTCCAGAAAGTCAGGATTCACACAGATAGGAGTGAGGAATGCTGACATCACATACTGACATGAGTTTGTTATAAAGAAATATAGTTGGGGCAAAGCTCTTGTGAATATACCTTTGCTAATAAATGTTTAAGAGTAATCAGGAGAAAAAGATCTGTTATCATAATTTTACCAAGATTGACACATCTTTCTTTTTACACCTAAACAAATCAATAACAAAATTATTATTTTTAAATTTAATTTTTTACACTTAGCAATTAACAACCATAAGCCAAAGAAGTCACACTGCATAATTCTATATTCTGTTAGCTACTGCATTTAGTTCTCTGTGCCAACACTGATGTGCCAATGGCACTATGCCAAAAACTACACTTTGAGAAAGAAACTTCTATGTAACAAATTGTGGAGAAAGTTGATAACCTGATTTTGCAATAAGCACAGGTAATCTGATGTGTCTTCAGCTCTGTTTGAGCAGATTCATTTCATTTTGATTTTTTGTATGTGTATATATATTTCCCAGATGGCTTGACAGATCCCCTATGAAGATACTCACTTTTAAGAATTTGTCCTAACTCAATTCATTATATGATTTCCTATTTTTAATTATTTCATATGTTTCTGCATTTGGTTTTTTTGTCCCATTGTATTCCATTTGTATTTTATTATGCCTCCATTTGTCTGTGATGTCTATATGTGCATTTATTTTTCTGGCATAATATCATTCTAAACTTTATTGAAGTTATTATATATCTCCTCATTTAAGCAATATTTATTTTTAAATAAGTTTTTTCTATTGATGGTTTATAGAAGTTGTTTATTACAACAAAGAGCTCTTGGATATTTTTCTAGATGTCTGATGTGTACCATTATTCAAAAAATATGTCATTTCTTACATCTGCTCAGACAACACTTTTAAGTATAGTAACAGGTCTGTCTTCATACAAAATGCTATTTCAACAGTTAGCAATTTTAAACAACTTTTTTCCCAAATTACAAAGATTGGATAGACTTCTACATTATTCTAAAATAGGAAAATGAATCTTAGACAATATCTACATTAGCAAGCCTACTGTGTAAAAGTTTGATATAACAATTTAGAAAATTGCATGTTAATAAAAAATTTAAAAGACATGTCTATTTGCCCATTACAAAATTTTACTCTTTATCTTTACTTATTTAAGATGCTTCAGTGAACTTTCAAGTTTTGATACCATAAATAATTATTAATTTTATGGAAAGATATAGACAATGTTACATAAAATTATTGACCTAAACCCCCTCTACCACCTTTGCCTTAATAATATACCTTTTACCTTTTAATAATAGCATGTATCTTCCTATTAAATTAATTTATTATAAATCAATTACATGAGAAAAAGAATGGTTTAAGGTCCACTATTGCAGTTTTTAAGAATTCAAGAATGTAACATGTATAATCTCCTAATCCTAGCAAAGTATAGGAAATTATTTCAAATCCATGTTTTTCCTAAGTTGATAACAAATTTTATATTCATACTACAGATGTAGGAGTATCAGAAAGCATGGGTTTTTAGTAAAGGAAGGACAATACTATGAAATCTAGAGCATTCTCTCAGAAATGATACGTACACAGAGGTGCATCATTCTTCACACAAAGACTAGGTTCATCACTAAATCAATACCCTGCCACAGATTTCTATAAAATTAAAAGGGAATGTTGTTCATCCATATTTAAAATAAAATAGAGATGAATTTTAAAACCATTATTTCTAATATTCTAACAAAATCAGGAACAGAATCCTGGAATTGGCCTAGAAGTACAGAACAAGGCATGCCCTCCATAAAGCCTGAAATGACCAGGAAGAGGGAAACATATGTAGAAAAGAAAAGGATACAAAACCTTCTCTGGTCACCAGGTGGCTTGGGATTGAGGCAACTGAACCCTAGTTTCCCCTGTGGGCCAATACACCTCTCACTTTCACAGGAAAGATGTGAGGTGGTGATAAATAGAATAGTCAGGAAAATACTTTATTCATTGCTCATGGAAAATGGAGCGGGATGCTTTTGGTATACCTAGGATCTTAAAAAATGTTTATGAATTTGTAAATTTTCTCTAAGTATTTACTTTATTCTTAGAAAGTTTGAAGATGGGAAATAAAGGTGAATTAATGTTAAAATCACATTTCACTTTATTGAGATGAATACTCTCTCCTATAATGAAATCAATCTTTGATCAAAATGGAAAATAGTTCACTTGTGTGCAGATGGGAATTATTGGATTTGTGACTATTCCTTATTCTCTCAGGAGGATAAATATTGAATACAATATTTTTCAAATGTCAATCAATGCTCTACTATCCAAACAAAATCAAGTCAGGCTACACAACATTCATTTTTATAGTTCAGTTGCTTTGATTGCTCTACATTGATTTAGGACATTTGAAAAACTCATGAAAACTTTATGATTTTGGATACTTGGTCCTTGAACATAATTCAGTCATTCAAGCAATAAATGGTTCTAAGGTACAAAGTTTAAATTCAAGAGAAAAAGAAAGAACAATGATGCTTAACTTTCTTTTTCTTTTTCAAAATGGATTGTATTTGAACAAATATTCAGCATGGTATTATTGAAAACATGAAGTTTCAATAGTAGTATTAGAGGGAACTAAAATATAACTGTATTATTTCTAATAGTAGTGTTAGAGGGAACTAAAGGATTACCTGTAACATTATGGGGAAAATACAAAAATTCTTTTTGTATCTATTTTCAATTTTAAGTTAGAAAAATAGAAGGCATATGTAACCTCTTCCTCTTCATATATCTGATAAATTGTTAAGTCCTAAACTTTAATTTTACCAAATTATTTATTTTTCACTAAAATAATCTGTGTGTTCATGTATGTTCTTATATCTCTGTGTATTACAATATCAGGCACAATGCCACATCACATATTTTGCCCTGTTTTTCAAACATTCACTTAGTCTGATTTTTTCTAATGTTGTTACTAAATGTCATTAATAATGATCAAAAGGGGAAGCCTTGAATATAATAGTCAGGAAAATACTTTTATTCATTGCTCAAGGAAAATTATCATTAATATTTAGTAGATAAATATGTAGGAACACAAATTCAAACTTTTGTGTTCTTCTGCTAACTATTCTATCTGACAAACATTACTTCATTCTTTCCTTCTGTTCAGAAATATCTTCAGAATAGTTATCATTAAGTATTATTATTGCTTAATTTTATTATTTTTATGATTTATTTAATTTTAAAATTAATTTATAGGATTTATTTAATTACTGAAATTAATGATTTGTTTATTTTATTAATTTAATTAAAATAATTATCATTATCACTACTTAATTTGATTCAAAGGTTAACAATGTTCTCAAAATAAAAGCTCAAATCATTAGATGAGCCTAGACATCAGTTTCTTTCTAGCATTTCATTCTCATTTGATTTGTCTTCTTCATCCTCCTGCCTCCACATTCTATCATCTTTTTCTCATTTTTAGTCACTCTAAACATTGTCTTTTCCTTTCCTATTCAAGCAACTTTTAGAAGTAAGGGCCTTCTACCCCACAACTGTACTAGACTAAGATCTCTGAGTTTGAGGTCTGCCTGGTCTACAGAGTGAGTTCCAGAACAGCCAGAGTTACATAGAGAAACACTGTTTTGAAAAACAATAATGCATATATATATATATATATAAATATATATATATTTAAAATTTAAAACATACAAAATTTAGCAAAAAATA
>LOJH01047453.1:0-13208 GCA_001685095.1 Ellobius talpinus
CTTTATTAACCAATAAAAGTAACACATAGACAGATGACCCTCCTCCATCAGGCTCTTATTGCACTGGGAAAGTAAACAGGAGCTATTGCATATAATTTAAGAATAATTCAAATGTGCCTTGATATTCAACTTCCATGGCCCCACATTTCAAATAAAGATATTGTTCTTGGTTTAATATTATGAATGTTAAGTCTTGCAGTGCAGACTTTGTACTGGAACCCTTAGAAGTGCAAATTTCTTTCATTTACTAATGACAATAATTAGGGCACACCTTTTCTAAAGGATCAGTAATGAGATTCAATAACAAAGATACCATAAGCATTGTTAAATTATGCAGATAAAGTATGGCGAGATGGGTATTTATTTGTCATTATTAACACTCAGTTTACAAATGAGTTTATAAAAAAGTTTATAAAACTATTAACTAGTATATGTTTATAAATATGGAATCATTATCTGCTTCTTCATGTATTGTGGAAGATAGTGGAGAGCTTATGAGATTGTTCAGAGGGTCAGCTGTCTCATTGAATGGCAAGATGGGAGTTTTGCAGCCACTTGCCCTCCATCTGAACCCTATACACTTCACTGCCAACAGTGCAAGAATATAGAGAAAAACAAACCAAACAGAGAAACAAAACAAGCAAATTTGTTAAGTAGGTTACTCTGAAAAAGAACAAGGAACAGATGTTCCACTTCTCTGGTGGGCAGCAAATCTGGTCCTCCCAACCATGGCATTTAATTGGTTGGGTGTTTAGGACAGAAATGATTTTCTCTGGTAGTTCATAGTTCCTATCCTCTTGTCATAAAATAAGCACTATAAGTGTTGTAGCTGACAAACAGCCCTAATGAGGCAAGTGATGAATTCAAACAATGAGGAGTCAGTGCTAGAACCTCATGGGGGAAGTTGGGTGACAGAGGTCAACAAGCTCCGAGAGGTGAGAGTGTAAGTAGGGATGGATGGTGACAGAGAACTGGGCAGAGGTTGAAGCTGTCATGCAGAGAATATGCAGTTGTTTGGGGAACCCAATCAATGAATTCTGGTCTTTGAGAAATCATCAGGACAAGGCAGAATGAGAAAAGCTTCAGCTTTGGCATGATAGCAAGGTACTTGGAAAAGGCAGATGGACCAGATTACAAGAGCAAAGATGTAATAACATGACGAGACGTCTATTGGTCGAACTGAGACTTAAAAATAGAGCAAAGTCACAAAGCCCATGTGATAATGAGTTGTCTATGCAGAAGAAAGGCATGCTTGGCCAAGAACAGTGTTTGTCTGTGCAATGATCTGGGATTAGATACAGCTGGGACTAAGTGCCAGCGCTGGATAAATGATAGAGATAATCCTAGTGAGCTGTAACTACCAAATCCTCCTTTTGAAATGTCATCCCATGCCTGTTAATGTGTACAGTTGTTACAAAGACAATTAAAACAAAAGAATTCTTGAGGGAATCATATTAATTTTGCTGATTATTTCTAAGATATAGACAATAAAAGGAAAATAGTAGATGAATTAGACCTTACAAAACTAAAATCTTTCCCAATTTACCCAATAAATATTCACAATTGTTATGTGCCAAATAAAAGTACAGGTGTATTCTTTAAGTGTAATTGGAGTGGAGTTTTAAAGAAAGTTGACTAGGTGCTCACCTCTAAAGAAATGTGTGTTTGCTTAGGGAGAAGAGGGTGGACAGCAGCACATTGCTCCTGGGAGAAGAGCTTGCAGATTTAGCACAATTTAACATAGGACATGCTTGACTTTGAACTTTTTTTTTAACATGCATTTAGAACATTTGGTATCCAAGTGACATTAGTTAAGCTTAGTCTAATAATGAATTCATTCATTTATTCATTTATTTAAGAACGCTGGGGCAGGAGAATTGCAGCAAGTTTATGACGATCCTAGACTACAAAAAACAAACCACTACCAACAACAACAGCAGCAACCACAAACCCAGAAATTATTTCTAGCCTTTGGTACATTGTTCCTATTACTAAGCTCTTGAATTACAGATAATATGAAAGAAGATATACATATAGGCAAAAAGATGGGACTGTTTAAATATTGGAAATTTTTTGATATATAGTGTCAAATTGGATAATCAAAAAAAGTTTTAAAATTTTCTTTGAAAATTCTGTTTCATTTTAAAAATAGGCATCTTAGGAGGATGCCACTCCAATCCTAAAACTGAGAACACATAAAGAATAAAATCATAACTTGTTTTGAGTACATCAGAGAACTGAAGTCCTGGGACATCAAGTGAACTGAATTCCGAAAGGTGATTAAGCTTTAAGAGAGAGACAGATCACATACAGTAACAAAGGATGGGAGAAAAAAAAGAGTGTCAGAATGACTTAGAAAAAAAATAAAAACAGATGCATGGAACTATTACCATACAAACATGGTGTCTTAGGGATACTATTGCTGTGATGAAACAATCGTGACTAAAGCAACATGGAGAGTAGAAGGGTTCATTTAGCTTACACTTCCTCATCATAGTTCATCATGAAAGGAAGTCAGGACAGAAACTCAAGCTGGACAGGACCCTGGATTCAGGAGATGATGCAGAGGCCATAGAGGGGTGCTGCTTACTGGCTTACTCTCCATGTTTTGCACAACTGCTTTCTTATATCCCCCAGCACCACCAGCCCAGGGATGGCACTACCCAAAATGGCCTGGGCTCTCCCCATCAATCACTAATTAGGAAAATGCCCTCTACAGGCTTGCCTACAGCCAGATCTTATAAAGGTATTTTCTTAATTGAGGCCCCTTCCCCTTGAATGTCTCTAGCATGTGTCACTACTGAGCACAAAAGAATCTAAAGGTATGTCAGAATCTATTGCAGCAGGGGAGACAGCTCTTGCCCTAAGACTCCCACCATAGAGATCATCTTCACAAGAGAGATGTGGTTGCAGTGGCCTGGGCAGAAATTATCTGTGTTCCCCACAAGTCTCTCTCATTGAAGCAACAGTTGTTTTTTTCCAGAGAAGGAGCAAGAGATCCTCTGGTCCTTTGCTTTCAGATAATGCTTGACAGCTGCTGAAGAACATGCAGATACAAAACCAGTCGGCTAATAAGAGAGAAGCAACAAAGATCCCTGAGGTCCACACCCCCCACACCTATCACTACTAGAACATCTGGATATTCTGCCACTGAAAGCTCAGGATACTACTTTCCAACCACAAGATGCCATGACCAGCCTGGGGTAACAAACATGAATGGGGAGAAAAGGCATTCTGGGAATTCAAGACAGTGAGGTTCACCTGCACTAGTCTGTCTGCCATTGAGATTTAAGGGAACTCAGTTGCATTACATTGTTATAGGGGGAACTGAATCACAGTTTTGTCAGTCAGTCTGGGAGGAGACACATTCTATTGATATTACAATCTTGAACCCCAAATCTGCAAGTGGGTAACTTGGAAGGGCTCTTCTACATTGTTATGACTGCATTGCCTCACTGGGGAGCTAGTTCTGCTCTTCAAGCCTTCAATGAGTTGGATATGAACCACCCAATTACAGGGACAACTTGTTCTATTGTCAGCTGATTTGAGACTTAACATCTAAAACCGTGTCTCTAAAACAGCATCCAAACGTGTATTTGACCAAATTACTGGACAACATAACCTATTAAGGTTAACACAAAATTAACCATCACAGCGAGTGTTGAAAAGAACTCTCAGAAGAAGGACCATGAGTAGTGAAAATAAAGACTGGAAAAGAAGTAGATTCCTTAAAGGAACATAGTAATCCGAGGTGTGTAAGTCTAAATGCTTAGAGCAGGTGACTTAAGCAGTTCTCTGTGTAACAAGCAGAACATGTAAACAGAAGAAAGACAAATTACAAATATTTGGATAGGAATACCAACCATTGTTACCAACTAACATGTAGAGAACACACCAATCAACAACAGAAGAATTAAGATTTTCTGGAAAAGCAAGTGTCATAAATTTGAGCGGATCTAATCATTGATAGTTGTGTCATATTTGCATCTTGAGAGCATCATAGTCAGAAGACAGCTACAAATGGCTTCAGACATCATTTATATGACACTCTACAAAAGGAAACATGATGGAGATCGAAAACAGATAACAAGTTGACAGTAGTTGGATTTGCAGGGCTAGTAACTGACGGCAAAACATATAGAGAATTTGGATGATCATAGAAAATTTCTATATTCCTGTGGTGGCTACAGGAATGTCGGTATCTGTCAAAACAACACAAATTATATAATTATTAATTATGATCTTATTCTTAGATAATCCACACCAAAATAAATATAATTAGTAAGAATAATTTTAGGTAAAAGTGTTCAATTATTGGTATTGTGCGTGTTAAATGGATACATAAGCCTTTATGAAGATGATTAAAAGCCGAAACAAACCAATCTACATAGGGTAGCGTTTTAATGGGAAGTATTTTCATCTTATCTGTGCTTATAAATTCCTTAGTAAATTTGCTAGTGAAAGAACTCAGAGGACCAGGGTGACTATCTTGACAGCGTTTCTAAAATTGGATGCTTGAAACATCCTTGTTTGAGTTTTCATAGAACTTTAATATGTAAAACTTTGTTTTGTTGAGTGTAAAATATGAGAAATGTCAAAAATATATTATTTTCTTTGTATTAATATTTATTTACTATGTATTTGATTTGTTAATTACTGAAATAAGTATAATGAATATGTCTAAGTAAATTATTCTAAGTTTTACTATATATGCTACATGTATATAGGATTATAGCTTTATATAATTATTGTAATTGTATATTTAATTATTAAATAATTCCAAATAGCCTCCTTAATATAATTGTGAATTATGCAAAATTAATATTAGCTTTATGTTATTGGGTTTTTAATTTGATCTATGACTTTATTTTGTAAATGATTATTAAATGTATGCTTTATCTCCTTACTGGGCAAGATAATAATGAAAAATATAAATGAACAAATATAAAGAATTTTTGTCTGCCATCTTACAAATATATACTGACTTTTATTTGGAACATTCTTCTATTTCAACAAATGAAGCTTTAAATGAAACAAAAATTACCACTGGAAAACAATCATCAACAAATATTTAAAGGAACAATGACTGCAATTATGTTTACCTTTAATAATTACACAGGCTGGGTGAATGGTAAAGAAACAAAACCTTTATTTATGATGTCTACAAGGAACTCAGTTTTAAAGGTTGACAATGGACACCACTTTATAGAGAAATGATGGATAAAAATGATGGAAGGGCACTGCATTCAAATCATGGGAACGATTAACCCAGTAGGCATTGTCATCCAAAGCATCTATGCACCAAACCTTGGTATACCCAATTTCATAAAAAGCATACTCTTGGAATGAAAGACACAAGTTAACATCAATCCATTACTAGTAGGTGACTTCATACATTATCCATTAGATAGGTCATCTGGACAAAAGCTTAGCGCCTCACAGAGGTTTCTCCATAAGAGATCACATTCTGGCACACAAAATAAACTAACAAATCCAGAAACATTGAAGTAACTCCACATATCCTATCTGACCATAATTCAATAAAAATGAAAATTGGCATCAAACACATCTCTAATAAATAATCTCATGGAGATTAAACAACTCATTACTGTATGAAAAGTGGGTCAAAGAAATTTTAAAATATTCTGTAACTAAATGGAAATGAAAACACAGTACAACAATATCCCTTGGCTATACCAAAAGCAGCCCTACAAAGGAAGCTTATAGTTCTGAGTGTCTTTATTAAAAATATAAGGGACAAGACAAGATACAACAAGACTAGGAGGCCTCATATTTTCTGAAGAGGTAACAGAAGGGGTATAGATCTGGGGGAGATGAGAGATGAAGTTGAGAGGAGTGGAGGGACAGTATTATATGAGAGATGAATCTATTTTCAATAAAATAAATAAAATCATAAGGGACAAGATAAATTACTTAATGATACAACTCAAAATTACAGCAATACAAAAGCAAATCAAACCCAAATCAAATACATGGCAAGACATAATAAAAATCAGAGCAGTAATTAATGAATTAGAAAGAAAGAAAACATAGAAAGAATCTATGAATCTAAGAGCTGATTCTTTGGAAAGATAAACAAGATGAACAGACACAAAGAACTAACGAGAAGAAAGGAACAGAGGGCACACATTAACAGACTCAGCAATGAACAAATGCACATGGAGACATCATAACACACACCAAAGAAATTCTGAATATTATAAAACACTTTTAAATCTTTTACTCTGATAAGTTTTGGATTTGAAAGGAATAGATGAATTTCTAGACTCATCTAAACCACCAAAAATAAGGAGAGATCAACAACCTAAACAAACCTGTAACAAATGAGGCTTTTGAAATGGGAAAAAAACTTCGACTTAAAAAGTCCAGATCTAGATGGATTTCCAGCAGAACTCTACCAGACTTCCAAAGATCTACATCTAATTTTTATCAGACTTTCAAAGATCTACATTGAATTATACCAGACTTTTGAAGATCTACATCTAATTCTACCAGACTTCCTAAGATCTCCATTGAATTATAAAATTATTAAACAAAAAGGAACAGAAGGTACATACCTAAGCACTTTCTATGAGGTTGGTATCCTTCTAATATCAAAACTATATAAGAGAAATAAATCAATCAATCAAACAATCATAAAAGAGTTGCAGATCACTATCAAATACTTTCCTAAAGAATATGGATGTACATTGAAAGGATTACATACCTTCACCAAATTTGCTTTGTTCCAGAGATAGTTGAACACATGCAAGATAATAAATGTAATAAATCACATAAATGGAATTATAAATAGAAAACAGATGCACTTTATTTTCTTTTTCTCAGTTTATAAGTTATATTTACAAGATATTTAACTCCCTTATGTGCATTCTTCTGTCATATTATTTTGTATTTTTAGTTTTATAATCTCATCCAAAATATTGACTATAGCTAACAGCTTTATCACTTTATACATTTTTTACTAATTAAATTTATTTAATTAAATATAATTACATCATTTTGTCAACCTCCTTCTAACACCTCGTATGATTTTCTTTATATATATGTGTGTGCGCACACACACACATATATATACACATATATATATGTATATGTATGTGTATATGTGTATATATATACAAGTCCAACTTGCTGAGCTCTTTAGTGCTGCTTTTATGTACATGTTTTTAAGGTTGACCATTTTGCATTGAATAATCAGTTAGTAGGATAATCCCTGAGAAAACTATTTCTCTCTTTTCAGTGGTCCATAATTGCTTGTAGATCTTAACCTGCAGGTGGAGTCCTCTACCACTTCCCCCATATATGTTGGCATGTCAACTTAGATTGTCATTGTTCAAGTGTGTTTTAGGCAACCATATTGTGGATACTTAAGGGCTTTAGCTTCCCTTCATGACTCGTAGTAAGGGAGTGAGCATATCACACCAAGTAGTGTAGCTTCATTTAAAACTACGTGTATATAATACAGTTATGTGTATTTCATTAGTTTAAGTAGACATGTCTTAAAATGTATTTATTGATTAATAGTTTCTGTGTTTGTGCTTGCATGTGTTCATGTGTATTTGAAGTGTATGTGAATGTGAATATATGTGTGTCATATTACTCTTTAAGATATGGTTCTTGCCTCTCCATGGGTTCTACAAACTGAAATAGGTACTTAGGCTTGTAAAGCAAATGCTTTTACTGGCTGAACCATTTCGCACATCTGTAATGTTATCAATTTTTGACAATTGCACACATACATATAGAGATTATATTGGGTATTATTAGCCTCCCATTATCCTGCCATTTCCCCTTTTCCCTCTGCAACTCTTGTTGACTCCCGACTATGTCCCATACCCCAATGTCTCTCTATTTCCTTGTCTCTCTGTCTCTGTCTAACTGTATGCCTGCATCTCTCTCTCTCTCTCCCGTGTGTGTGTGTGTGTGTGTGTGTGTGTGTGTGTGTGTGTGTGTGCGGGTCCTGTGCAAATAGCCTCATCTTCTTTGTGCTCATGATTGTGTCAGGCATATCATACCTAGAGTACTGAATTTCGCATGTGTTCTAGTTCTTAACATTCTTTCACTCCCTCTTCTAATACCTGCCTTTGCCACACCTCCTGCATAATCCAGAAGGGAGGGCATTTTGTTTTCATTATGATTAGAAAAAAAACATTGTTTCTAGGAATGTGCTGTTTATAGTACCTTTTATGGTAACCTTGTTTGCCACAGTTATAACACTTGACATTTCAGTTTTTCCTTCAAACCTCTAGAAATCACCTCTCTTATCCAAGCATCATCATAGTCATGAGATTCAATATTAATTGTATCTCAGATCCATTTCTCCAGGGGAGTCGACTTTACCTTTAAAGGCGTAATTATCCTTTGGCTTTGAGAATTAGGATTTTCAAAAGCCAGCGATGCAATTATTATTTGTCTAGCTTCTGAATTTGGTGTCATTCTGTTTACTTCCAAAGTCAATCTTTGTAAGAAGTCTGTGGGGGCTTCCTTCGGACCCCGTATAACTTTAGTAAATGACTCAATTTTCTTTCCTACTTCTCCAGTTCTGTCTCAAGCACTCAATGCTGCTGCATGGCATAAAGCCAGGGTGTGGTCATCATATAAAGAAAACAGCTTTAACCAAGTCTATCTAGACTTTAGGGATAATTGTATTGCAAATGAACATGATTTTAACATCTGTTTCACAAAAGGCATGCCATATGAGAATACTGCTTCCCTGAATCTCTATAAATCCAACATTTCCACAGGATCTATTTAACTCTTGCACAACTTTGGAGATATTTATCATTTGGCAGTTATTCCTGTAAGATTACTGGATATATTAAGGTTGGTTGAAAACCCTAGGCTGTTCCTCTCCTACCTTATAATGCAATACTGAAATTGGCTCTCCATTAAATTCTTCTGTATGGATCTGAATATCTCTATGATTTTTTATTAATTCTTTCTAAGGCCTCTATCTTGGCAGTTACACAAAACAGTTTTTAAGAGATAACTAAGAATTAAAAAAACAAAAACAAAGATTATCAAAATGGTAATTAACAGTATGTCAAACTGGTTAACTTGATTATCCCTTCATTTAATTGTTCCATTTTTATGTAATCATCATTACATAGTCATACAGAGACCTAACTTTTAAATCTTAATTGTGTAATCCATTTTTTTAATGTGGAATAACTCTCCCTTTTAACTAATTTCTCCCTTAAAAAATCTCAATTTTCTCACCTAATTTGCCACTGATGATGATGAAGATGTGGGGCTTATTGCTGCTGCATAGAAGAGTAAAAGACTGACTGATTTCAAGGCAGCTACCTACTTTGGCAGTAGCTAGAGAAGGGGTTCCAGGGAGAGCCCACCAGGAGAGAAGAGAGAAAAACCTAGCCAGAAGGGCAGTGACTCCAGCAGCATTCAGTAAACGGCTTTTTTGTGAATTTGTACCCCAAATATTTGGCATCAGATACAGCACGATTAATAAAAACCCAGAGACAAATATTTGTGTTCAAGCTGAAGATCAGAAAATCAAAGTAGTCAATTACTAGAGAGTTTTTACCTCTGTGAAATCTTCAGACTAAAAAGAGCACAAGTTCCTGTCTCAAGCCATCTTATATTCCTCTCTAGTACTGGTATTAAAGTGTACAGCACCATTACCTGGCCTCTGTGGGTAACTAGTGTGGCTAATGAGATTAAAGGTGTGTGCCACCACTGCCTGATCTGTATGACTGATGATCTGTGTGGCTAGATTTGCATTCTGATCTTCAGGCAAGCTTTATTTATTAAAACACAAATAAAATATCACTTTAAAGGAAGGGCAGAAAATATCAAGTTGCTAGGAACCAGAGCCATCTCTTAGCATTCCAGGCTTCTAACTGCTACTTTGAGGTCTCTGTCCCATCTGACCATATTTATCTCCTGTTTCCATCACCCACCCCCTACTCTTAAGAGATAATCCCAAATGTTCTTAAGTGATTTTGGTGACATTTGATCTTGTTTCTTCAAGCAAGTTGTGGTTACCAGTTGTGGCAATGTAAACTCTAATCCAGGTGGCCTATCTAAGGAACTCTGAGAATGCTGAATAGAATTTATTGTCTTTTATGGCATGGAGGATATTGGTATAATAAGGGTCCGATTTACAGTTCTTTTACCTTAAAAGTATTTCATTTGTTAATTCATTTGATCTAAATTATTGTTGAAAAGTGAAGCCTGCTTTTTGCCCTTTTATTGAAGCATACATTTCTCGTGCCAAATGTTACAGATTTTTAGTTTAACTAGGTTTTGCTTTAAAAATTTTTTGATAGTGCTTCCTGGTTACATTTTTATTTCAGTAGATCAATCCTGTACATGAAATTCACAATTCTTCCTGGTCAAGAAAAAGAATTGCAGTTTTGGGCAATGAACTTTAAATCATTATAATGAGGCTAAAACCTGCCTTTATTCACGAAATTAGGAACCATTGAAACCAATACGATTTTCTTTTGCAAATGAGAAATAAGTTTGTTCCTTTCTGTAGCATGAAAATCCAGATTTTCTTTTTTTTCATCCTGTTGTGTATCAAAGCATTTCCACTTAAAAATGTACTCAGGCTGCTTAAAGAAGCTTGTGGCAACTGGTTAAAGCTTGTTAAAGAAACTGGTGGAACAGAGGATGATGCAAAACATATTAATTTGTTCAACCGTGGAAGTATTGTTTGCGAGATGTGTATTGGGTCTGTCATGAGGAACTGGGTATTTCCCATTACCCAAAGCAGACTACAGATTGTTCATTGGCAGAGCAGACTTTTCAGACTGCAATGTTTTTTTTTTATCAGCATTCAGAAAGATAAAGAAGGGCAGCAGACCACCGAACAGTGACTGTGGTTAACTTCTTCTTATTTCTTTTGTTTTCTTTTTGTGTGTTTATCTTTGGGAAGTGCTTCAGAGCCGTTTATTGGCCAGGCACTGAGCCGCTCATCACCAATTGACATATATGATGCACTTCCCCCATTTTTTACACTGTGATTGAGAAATTCTTTTGCACAGAATAAGAGTCACTGTTCAAAATGATAGTTTTGTTTTTTGCTCAGCATCACTCTGTGAACCGTTTTACTTTTCTGATTTGCTTCAAGTTTCCAGTAATCCTCAACTTGTCCTAAACTCTTTGGCAACCACTGCTTTGTTCATAAAGGGATCAGCTTTGAGAATTCCTCTCAATTGCCCACTTTGAATTTTCGCCTGACTACCACTCTTCTCATCTTCAAGAATTAGCAAGAGGAGAAAAGCAAAATACATTTAATACTGAGGCTTGGCATGATGCAGGTGCCTGACAAGGAAGGACTACAAAGCTGTTTCTGTGGAGCCTGATGAAGGAGACACGTGAACAGAAACAAAGGGATGTCAATCAACAGTGGTGATCAGTCAGGGAGTAGACAAGGCCTGTGGGCTCAGATGAGTCATGGCAAAATGGGAATCCCTTACTGGCAGATTTAGGCCCTAGAATTTTTGCCTATGTACATTATTAGATATATTGATTTAATATATCAGTATAGTATAATTGTAGTGAAGAAGTTCTGACCAATTTAGTGTTTATGTTAGAACAAAACAAATGCAAACTGGAATGACTCCTGTATTTATCAATCTGCTTTTGATTTTCATATCAAAGTTATGATTTCATACTTGAAGATGAGATTGGATGAATGGGTGTGGTTTTTCTTTGATTGACTTTTTCAAAATTTATCTATTATTTATTTTAAAAAGAAAATAAACAATCATTTATTTCACATACCAATCCCAGTTCCCATTCTCTCCCCTCTTCTCCTTCCCTCCACCTAATGGCCAATCTTACCTACCTCCCATCCACTCACTCTTCAGAGAGGGTAATGCACATTTCTTTGGGGAAGGTTTGAGGTCCTTCCTATTATGTCTAGGCTGAGCAAGGTAACCATCCAAAGAGAATAGGTTCCAAAAAAGCCAGTACAAGCAGTAGGGATAAATCCTGGTGCCACTGCCAGTTGCTCCGGAGTCTGCCCCAGTCACGTAACTGTCACCCGCATTGCGGGACTAGTTTGGACCTATGCTGTTTTCTTCCCTGGGTGGCTGGAGTTGGTGAGCTCCCATTATTAGCTCAGGTGAACTGTTTCATCAAGAGCATGTCCCCATCATGCTCTTGACCTCTTTGCTCATATTCTCACTCCTTCCACTCTTCAACTGGACTTTGGNGACTATAGGGCAAGGCCAGTTCGGGTACCCTCTCCTCTATTGCTTAGGGTCTTACCTGGGGTCATCTTTGTGAATTCCTGGGAATTTTTCTAGTGCCAGGTTTCTTGCTAGCCCCATAATGGTTCCCTCAATCAAAATATCTCTTTTTTTTTGCTCTCATCTCTGTCCTTCCTCCATCTCAACTGTCACGTTCCATTCCCTCAAGTTCTCCTCCCCCCTCCCCTTCTCCCCTCATCTTCCCCTTCTTTCCTCCCTACTCCCATGTTCCTAATTTTGTCAATGATCTTGTCTGTTTCCTCTTCCAGGTGGATCTATGTACATTTTTCTTAGTGTTCACCTTGTCACTTAGCTTATCTAGGATCATGAACTATAGACTCAATATCCTTTGCTTTACAGCCAGTATCCACTTATGAGTGAGTACATAACATGTCATCTTTACGGGACTGGGTTGCCTCATTCAGGATTTTTTTTCTAGTTCTATCCATTTGCATGCAAATTTCAAGTTATTTTTTTTATCACCCAGTAGTACTCTAATGTGTAAATGTGCCACATTTTCTTTATCAGTTCTTTGATTGAGAGGCATCTAGGTTGTTTCCAGGTTCTGGCTTCTACAAATAATGCTGCTATGAACATACTTGAAAAGTGTCCTTTTAGTATGATTGAGCATCTTTTTGGGTGTATGCCCAAGAGAGGTATTGATTGTTGGGTCCTGAGCTAGGTTGACCTTGTATCCTGCCACATTATTGAAGGTAATTATCACCTGTAGAAGTTCCATAGTAGAGTTATCAGGTCACTTATGCATAATATCATGTCATCTACAAATAATGAAAGTTGACTTCTTCCCTTCCAATTTGAAACCCCTTGATCTTTTCTGGTTGTCTCATTGCTCTAGCCAGAACTTCTAGAACTGTGTTGTATAGGTATGAAGAGAGTGTTCAGCCTTGTGTTCTTCCTGATTTCATTGGAATCTCTTTGTGTTTCTCTCCATTTAATTTGATGTTG
>LOJH01047457.1:0-11503 GCA_001685095.1 Ellobius talpinus
AAGCTACAAGAGCTAATAAGTAGCCTGACCTAATGGACCAATCAGCTTTATAACATATAGAGATCTCTGTGTGATTTTCTTTGGGGCTTGCCAGCTGTGGGGAACCGGGCAGGACAGAAACCACAACAAGCAGGCCCCGTTCATGTTACAACCCTGTTATTGTCACTGATTTGTACTAGGCAGTCAGTAGTGTTCTTCTCGGAAGGCACAAGTTGGGAATCTAATCACCCAAAGGTTTGAAAATGTGGTTTTGAAGACAATGTCAGATGTGTGGACGACTGACTTGAATAGAATCCCCTTCCTGGAATCCACAGTAAGTCATCAGTGACAACATCCACCTAGACTCCAGCACTCTGGAGCATCAGAAGTCCTCTTTCCTAGACGGTGCATAACTCTGTGAAGGCACTGTGCAAAATGTGGGCAGGGCAGCTCACACCCCCATTTAGAGTGTATATTAAACCAAAGGCACATTTCCTAGGCACTGAACTGTATGTAAACTAACAAAAGTAATCATTTGGACAAAAAAAAAAACAGTAGGTAAGCTCAATAACATAGCAGGTTCTAAGTAGAAAGTCTTGAAAACGCTCCTGAACAGTAGGCTTCGGTTTCACCAGGTTCTTCATTAAGAGACACATCACACAGTAATGATGATGACAACAATCCCCAGGACACTGATCCCTATGCACACATCTTGCAGTTCTTCTGCCAGTACTTTCTCTTCAGCTTGGCAGCACTTGATGTAAACTGAGAAGCCTGCAGTGCATCTGCGTGATCATCTAGCTCTGAGAGCTTCTGATCTCTTTCTAACACCTTGTCCACGTTGACTCTCATGATATCANAACGCTCCTGAACAGTAGGCTTCGGTTTCACCAGGTTCTTCATTAAGAGACACATCACACAGTAATGATGATGACAACAATCCCCAGGACACTGATCCCTATGCACACATCTTGCAGTTCTTCTGCCAGTACTTTCTCTTCAGCTTGGCAGCACTTGATGTAAACTGAGAAGCCTGCAGTGCATCTGCGTGATCATCTAGCTCTGAGAGCTTCTGATCTCTTTCTAACACCTTGTCCACGTTGACTCTCATGATATCAACCACCTCATCTACTTGATTCTGTGTCTGCCGGAGTCTGCGGTTACTGCCAGAGGCAGCACTTGAACTTCCTGAAGGCACACCTGTGGACATTTTGGCCACAGTGGTAGCGGAGGCGGCAACTGGCCGAGCGTCGGCGGACTTGTGCGACCAGCGGTGGAGATGGGCGGGGCTGCCTATTCCCAGTATTGATTCGCCTTTCTTGCACATAATACATAATACTTCTTTCAAAACTATTGCCAAGGTGGTGCCTTACCCACCATCATAGTACCATAGCAACATTGCTTCTGAACAAGGAATTCAGTTCATAGCTAAAGAAGTGTGGTAATAACTTGTGCTCACGGAATTCACTAGTTTTTACCATATTCTCCACCATCTTGAAGCAGTTGGCTTGATAGAATAGATGAATGTCCTTTCGAAGAAACAGATACGGCATTGATTAGGTGGCAGTAGTTTGGAAGACTTGGGCAAGATTATCCAGGAGTATATATGTATGTGTGTAATTAGCATTTAATATATAGTATTTGTCCCTTGGTGTTCAGGATTCACAAGACCAGGAATAAAAGGGTAGAGGTGGCAACTCACCATTGTCCTCTGATCCTCTAGCAATAGTTTTGCTTCTAGATTATGTAAATTTGTCATACATTATCTTACTTTCCAAGGGAGATATCTTCTACCAGGAGGTGCAACAATCAGTCTATTGAACTAGAGTCTGATTTACCTCTGGTCCTTTGGGCTTCTTATATCTTTGAGTCAATAGGCTAAGATGTCAACAGGGGTGATTGATCCAGGGTGCCAGTGGGAATTTGGACCACTATTCCATTGTGGAGATCAAAAAGAACATGTATGCACTGTAGGAGACAAGGCAGGTTTTTTTTTAACACACCTTCTTAAGCTAAGAACAGGGTAACTACAACTCAATCTGCGCAAGATAACAAATGGTCTAAAACCTTCAGCAATGAAGATGTGGGTCACCTTTTCAGATTCAAGGCCTGCTGAGGTGCTTGGTGAGGGTGGAGGAAACACAAAGAGGGTATTAGAAGGGTAGTCATAATGACCACATGACAAGTTAAAGAAACAAAGATTGTAATTATAAGTGTTTCTTTCTTGTTTTGTTGAGAATATGTTTGTGCCTATATACATATATCAAGTACATATGTGCCAATCACTATAACAACTCAGTTAATATCAGTATTTTAAGTTGTGAAATCTGTACTATCAGACTTAACTTAGGAGATACTAAAAGAGTAAACATTCTTCAGGAAACTTTGCCATCTAGTCTGTGAAAGAATTAGTCTGTTTTCAGCTATCTGTGGAATAGTTATCTCAAGTTTGGCAGACTTACAGCCTGGCTAGTTTGTTTAGAAATTCAGCAGGACGTAAAGGATGTGCTTTGGCTGTTAAGTTGACAAGGAATGGACTTATGGTCGGTGGTCTTGATCAACTTGACTGAATTAAGAGGTATTAAGGACTCATAAAACATACCTGTGAGTCTGTGGGGGATATTTCCAGAGACTTTATGGTGGGATAGTAACTGGGAGGGAAATATCTACCTTCAAGGTTGGTGATATCTCCAATGGGTGGTGCAGGCAAAGTTCTAGGAAAAAGTACTGAGTATGTGCTGGCCTTAGTTCTTTTTGAGCAGGTGCATCTTCTGCTACTATTATGGTCCTTCACTGACAACAAGCTTCAACTGTTTTAGTCTTAAAATAGGAACTCAATACTGGCGACTCTCCAGAGACCTCTCAGGCTTTCAGTGCTGAAATGGGACTGCTGAGATATCTAGATCTTTGGGCTGAACAGCACAGAGTCCTCTGCTTCCTGAGTTTGAACATTCATATGACAAATTGTTGAATTACCCTGAACCTATCGTGTAAGGTAATCTAAAGATCCCTTTTAACGATTCAGTTACATACATTACAGTAGCTCTGCTTCTCCAGAGACCCCTGCCCAATACAATAATTTCACTGGCGTTGTAAATTTTTAAGAAGTTAATTAACTAAGGCTGATACATAATTACTAACTAAAGCCCATATTTTGTTGGAATTTACTTAGGTTATATAGTATATCCCCTTTCTGTCCTGGATCTCATTTAGGGTACCTTAACGTATTTAGTTGCCATATTTTAGTTTCTTCTTGGTAGTGACAGTTTCTCTGGCTTCTTTTGTTTTTGATAAGCTTAACAGTTCAGGTAGTATTGGCAGGCATTCTAAGGAAAGCTTATCTGTTAGAGTTAGGCTGGTGTTTTTCTCATGGGGCTTTGAGCAACTTGGAGAACGACCACAGAGGTGAAGTGTCAGTTGCTGTGATCTCAAATCAAGGGCACATACTATCAGGATGATTTATCACTGCTGATGTTGACCTTGGCCATTTGTCTGGGCTAGTGTTTACCAGGTTTCTCCATGATAAATCTACTGGTTTTCCCCATTCCCTTCTCTATTGACTATTTGGCAGAAGGTTTCTGTGAGAGTTCATATTTGAGGAATGAAGATTTATGTACCTCCTTCTCAGAGGAGTACTTATATAAATTATCTGAAACTTTCCTGAGTGAGAGGTTTTTTAAACCTCATTTATTTATTCATTAATTTACATCAATTTTTAATTGTGGATATTTATTTAATCCTTTGGGTTATAATACAAATATTTTATTTTATTTGTTCAAGTTTCAAATATGGCTACTGGAAGCTTTTTAGTTGGCTCCTGTGTTTCTTTGGCAAAGATCAGTCAATGCGAGTCTTTGTCTACTTATTTTTAAGCTCCATTTTATTGCATCTACATCCCTGTTTTTATCCTGTTCCAAGTAGTCAAAGGTAATAGATGGTATATGTGAGATTTTTCAATTCCCAGAGTTCACAAAATAAAAATAGTATGTGTTTGTTTGTAAACTCTGTACTGATCATGCAAAAAGAGTAGTAAAGGATATTTAAAATACCTACATAGAATGATCCTCACTTCCCCATTGTATGTACAGGATAAAGCTGGATGGAAGTCATTAGGCACTGTGATAGATGAAATATTTCTCTCTAAATTTGCTCTTGTCTACTCTCAATAAAATATGTGAAATTTGTCTATCATTAACTTTCAGCAATGTCTACTACTTGTACTTGGGAACAAATACTTTTTTCATAATACAAAGGAACATGACATTTTATACTTAAAATACAGGCAATGGGAACTTGAGAGATTGTTCAGTGATTAAGAGCTCTTTGCTGTTCTTAAAGAGAACCCAGGATCTCCTCCAGCACCCACTGGGGTGCTTACAGCAATCTATAACTTAGTTCCGGGGTTTCTGACATGCTCTTCTGATCTACTCGGGCATCAGGCACACATGTCACACACACACAGAGGTAATGCACATATTAAAAAGTATGTATCAGAACATCTCATTATAGGTCATTTCCTGTAATATTTCACAGAGTTTCAGGCAATGAGCAGCTTATCTCTTCTGCCTTCTGTCTTCCCAAGGTCATTTGTACATCAAAATGCCAGGAGGGAAAGAGCTTGTGCACAGGTGGTTCTGGTAGTATCTCCCTCTCCCTCATTCCTGATACACTTTCTGCTTTCTTTATAAATTTCTTTCCTCTATTTAATTTATAGTTTTCTTGGCTGAGTGTCTGTTTGCCTACTTAGAGATAAAATATAATCTTTATCAAGTTCA
Organism: Ellobius talpinus; assembly: GCA_001685095.1. Classification (NCBI taxonomy): domain Eukaryota; kingdom Metazoa; phylum Chordata; class Mammalia; order Rodentia; family Cricetidae; genus Ellobius; species Ellobius talpinus. Next base: position 4,755 of record LOJH01047457.1, read on the forward strand.
CAAGGTAGCTGTTGAATTTAGCTATTGAAATCTTTGCTATATCTGAACTTGAAAATATTTAAATGTCTGTGTTCAAGTTTGCATGTAGTGAGCACACATGTGAATGTATGAGTACCATCTCCTAGGTTCTAGGAAATATCTCCATGTCTGTTTTCAAGTGTGTGTGTAGGTGTGCACACATGTGTATGTATGAGTACCATCTCCTAGGTTCTAGGAAATATTTTGATGCTTGACTTTCTAGATTTAATAAGCAGGTCAAAAAGGCCATTTTTAAAACAAATGAAAGGCCAGGGCTGATGGGGCAGATCTGTTATTCCAGCTTCTTGGGAGCCTGAGGTAGGAGGATTACAAGTTCAAGGCCTGCCTGGAACATAAAGAGAGTTCATGATTAGTCTTGGCAGCTTAACAAAATTGTCTCAAAAAATAATTAGATATAGTTCAGTGGCAGAGAGCTAGTTGAGCATGAGCAAGACCCTCGGTTCAGTCCTCAGTACCACAAAGAAACACACTAAATAAACAAGCTAACAAATAAATAAGCCAAAAAAGCTAACAAGTTACAAATCTCAGTTCAATCCCCTGTGTAGATAATAGCATAATCATATTTTTTGGAATATAATCTTGGCTGAACAAGCATCTGCAAAGCCTAGGACATATAGGAAGTACTACAACTACATTAATAGACAGTATATAATAGTTGTTTATTCAAGATTACTGAAGAAAAGAAAACCCCCAAAGCATGGTGTTATGCATTTGGAAGAGTAAAAGATTCTACAGAAGAAAGTAGAATTAATATTATTAATTTGGTGAGTGTTTCAACAGAAGAAGCTGTGGTCTCCTTATGCTCATAGGCTTGTCACCATCCCCAAAGCTTGGCTTCCTGGTAGAACCTCAGACACCATGTTTAGTGTTAGATCTCATTCTGGGCTTAGAATAAAGAGACACTAGAAACCAAATCTTTGGGCAAGTTGAGGTAGTCAAAACATTGGAAATCAGAAGAATTTAGAGATATCTTAAAAGAAGAAATATAAATATTCAATAAGTATCTGAAGTACTCACTGTCTTTGGTCCCCAGTGAAATAATAATCAAAGTTACATGAAATGTTGTCTGACCCCAGTTAGAATGAGTACTATCAAAAAATCAGAACATAAAAGCTGGTGAGGATATGGATAAAAACAATTCTTACATTTTATGGATGGAAATATCAGTCAATAGGTACATTTTTGGAAAGAAGTAGGTAGAGTTCTCATGAACTAGAAGCAGACTTAACATGTGATCAAGTTGGCCCACTCCTGTCTGTTCAAAGGAAATGATGGCAGAACCCAACAGACAAGCACATAAGTCATTTTTGTGGTGCTGATGTGATCCATATGGCTGCCTGTCAATAGTTAAACAGATAAAGGAGAAATGGAGTATTATGCAACCATTAGAAGAATGAGAACTTGCCATCTGAAGCAAAATGGATGGAAATGCATAATGTCATGCTAAACAAAGCAAGAAAGGCAGAAAACAAAAAAAACAAAAAAAACCAACAAAACAAACCAAAACAAAAGGAAAAGCAGGGTGCCATTAGGATGGAGTAGGTGAAACACACAAACACGCACACACACACACACCCTCCTGGGGCAATTTGGCCTGGCCAGGAAGAAGAAACCACAAACTGCTAGTTGGTCACCGTTATGGTGAGCAAATATATTTGTGGGTTATGGGAGAGAGAGAAGCAGAATGGTTCATGTCTTGTGGAGAGAGACAGATCTGAAGAGGCAAAAATGGTGAGCAACAACAGTCTGATACGGGCGGCCTGAACATCTGCGTTAGGGCTACTGCGAAGGACCATGTAGGGTCCACCATCCTACTATAGCCATGGTTTGTGTTGATCTCCGAGGCCTGTGTTGCTACCAAAGGCCCAAGGATGCTTGAGTTTTGAGCCACCACCTCTGGCCATGATGAGGTTCAAGTGACGATCTATTTATTACTGGAGCCATGGAGATTTCAGTGGCCTACTCTGCCACCCTGGGCCATGGTGACAACTGGGCCCAAGCTGCTGCTGTTGGCCATACCTGGGTCTGTGGTCCTACTGCTGCTTGGGTCTGTTTTTATGTCCGTTGCCCATGTTACAACAGGGGCCCATGCAAGCCATGTGTTGAATCACCTGTTGAACCATGTGTTAAAGTACTAAGGCAGTGCTGAGCTGACCCTGCCACTCACTGTCCAAAGGAAAGCCAGCTTCCTCACTAGAGAGATGACCCCATCCCTCGCAGGCCCTGGAATAGTGGACCCCACGACCCCAGCACAGGAAAATAGGGGAAACTCCCCCGTATCCCTGTCACTTGGGAAAGCTGGCCCCACCCTCACCATGGGTATGGGAGGCTGGCTCTGCCTCTCACCTGAGCTGGGTGATCCCAGCAGCCCAGACTGACCAACTCATCTACCACCCAGGCACACATCCAGGGCTTTGAATTAGCATACCCCAACATATACCCCATCTACGACCTGCTAGAGCACGTAGATGGACTGGTCTTGCGGAACTAAAGTCCACAGGATCTCCTTGACCCGGGGAACAGCAGGATATCTGAGAGGAGTTTCAGTGAGGGTTCAGTATTGATCATGATGCCTTGAACCTAATCAACAACACGTTACACGACGACCACTTGCAAGTAAACCAGGCTAGGAAAGGGTAAACTGCATGATACGCAGCTGCTCCCAGTGCTACTGAGGCAAGGGAAGAGGTGGCGGAGAAGTGGGAAATAAAGAGGAGCAAAGTGGGCTTTCTTTGTTTGCTTCTGTTTTGTTTGTTTTTTAATTAATATTCTTATTTATATTTTTATGTTTATCATTTTAAGCTTTTCTTTGCAAGGGGACACTACAAGAGTGGAGAGGGCATGTAGGGAGGGACTGGGAAATGAGTGGGATCGGGGTACATGATATGAAATTCCCAAAGAATCGATTAAAAAAATCAAGTTTAAAACCAAACGAAACCAACCAACAAACAAAAAAATTACCCAAACAAAAACAAACAAACAAACCAAGAAGTATTTTATTTTCTCTCCAGTGTGGAAACATGAGATCAAACCCAGCAAGAATTGTAAGACGCGGAAGTAGAAGAGTTGTTTCCAAGAACGGGGTGAGAGGAGAAAGAGTTGAGGCTAGAAGGACAGGTGGATGCATGCCTGTGATCCACGACTGCTGTATGCATGTAAAAAAATCACGGTGGGTTCCACTAATTTGTACAAGTAATATTTATATCATTGACGGAAATAATCATGAGACTTTCTTGGTGTTCCCATACCCAGTGAAAAAGACGAACAGTATTTGTAGCTAGTATGGCCCGACAAGAGCAAGATCGCCATGGGTAACTTGACATGAGCAAGCTAGACTTCTCAGCATGGAAGGTCTGAGTCACCTTATTAGGCTAGAAAAAGCGCCAAATGATCGAGAGGGAAACCTAACATTGGTGGTGGGAGGAGCAGATGAATATCAGGTGCAGTTCAGGACCAGCTGCCGTAGGGAAGGCTGTCTCGTCCTATCAGGTCATATGAAGAGAGAGACTGGCTGACGCCGCCTTGAAGCCTGCGAGGTAATTAGCTGCGAGGCCTAGGAGTAGCAGAGGGGTACAAAGGCTGGCCTGTGCGGGCTGCTTCTGGCTTCCTGACTCATATCCTCTTGGCTTCATATTTGATTACAGTGTAGCTTCAGTGGGTAGGTTGGCTTATGTCATGCTGCTGTTTTTTTCTCAAGCATCAGACGCTTTACACTTTTGCCCTCGGATGTTTCCAGTGCCGTAACTGCCCTTGGGGAGACCTCTCTTCAGGTGATTATACTCAGTTGGGAGGTAATGGGGTTTTCATCTGAAGGCAAGATTCAACAAATGTGGGGTGCAAGCTGACAGACGAATACGGTGGAGCCTCTGGAAATTGATTTCCAAAGGTGTCCCACATGTACCCCAGAAGGTTCCAGACAGTCTGTCAGTTCACACAGTGGAGGTCATAATAACACCCTCAAGTACTGAAATCATTTTCAACATTCCCTCAATCTCTCACGCCCGCTCCTTTATATGCCTTCTTCCTGCCCAGTCCCTGCATTTGTGAAAACTTACACTGGAAGAACAGTCCTTAAACCCTGATGCCTCTGTTTTCCAGTTTCTGCTCCATTTTCTGATCATAACTGCTGCTTCCCTGATATGAGACAAGAAGGAGAAATGAGGCATATGCAGATAGGACTACCGACAAGTGCTTCAACAGAACTTCATGGAAGCTTTTGTATGGCCAGATTTCAAGGGTTTCCTCACTAAACAGTTTAAAGAGAAATTAAAACAGTTTCTCTCTTAGTTATTTTCTCTCTGAAGAGTCTGTTTATTTCTGCCTTGTATATTCTTGAGGCATCTCTTTGTTAATCTCCTGTGTCAAATGTTTTCTATGCTTGCTTCCTTGAAGCACCTGGCGCACAGTTTTAGAGAGTGTTCATGAAGGCAATTTCCTTTTGAACTTTGAAAACCAAAAGTTTTGTCCTCTCCCACGTGGTTGAATGATATGAACTTAAAGTAAGAGATGACTCCCTAAAGTGTCCGGAGGCAGTCCTGTCTTGTTTCCAGCGCTGTTGTGGAAAGATCCCTGATGTAGCTCGGTAGAGTCCTCTTTTTTGTCTTTTGTTTTTCAAGACAGGGTTTTGCTGTAGTTTTGGAGCCTGTCCTGGAACTAGCTCTTGTAGACCAGGCTGGCTTCGAACTCACAGAGATCTGCCTGACTCTACTCCCGAATAAAGACGTGTGACACTGCCTGGCTATACTTTTTTCTCTTTGGAAAAATACAGTGTTCTTTAGCCTAAGTTTTCTGAAATTTCAAATTCTGAACCTTGATAAAGATCTGTCGTTTAGTTCCTGACCTCTATGTCAAAAATTTCCACAGATGTCTATCAATCCTTAGAAATTTTTCATTTTTTGGCTGTATTTTAAATAAGATGGAAACATCAGGAAGGCCTGTGCTCACCTGTGCATTTGCCTTGCTTGTTGTTTCTTGTTTTCTTCTCCAGGTCTGCATTTCTTCAACCTAAGTAACTTCTCTTAGCACAGCCTTGCTGATAATACATTTCCTCAGTTTCCATTAATCTAGAAAATTCCATTTTCTTTATTTCTAAAATATATTTCACTGGATATAGCTCTCTGAGCATATCATTTCTTTTTATACTGATCTGGGTTTTTACTTCACTACTTACACATCTCCTATTGTCTGCTGTCCCTATTATGTCAAAAAGAAACAACGTATTACTGATATTATTATCTTAAATAATCATCCAACATTATTACCATTATTATCTGGAGGAGAGGATATTATTTCAGGGAATTTTTCCATTTCTTTTAAATAATGTCTATTCTTTTTGAAAATTTCACACATTTATACAATGTATTTTGATCATATTCATCCACCACTACCTCCCTCCAACTTTCCCAGATACTCCTCATCAACAATTTTGTTATCATTAGCTGTGCTGAACATGTACACATGTGTGTAGGGCTATCCATCACAACACGGGCAGCCTATCAGTGACCAAATCCCCCAAGGAGAGTGACTCTTCCTCCTCCAGCAACCATCAACTACCAATAGGTAATCTGCCACGGAACCTTGGGGTTCCCTTTCTAATCAATGGTGAGATTTTGACTGACTTGATCTTGTGCAGACAGCTGTGTTCATGTGTGAACAGCCATGTCATATTCCATGAGCCAAGTCAGCATTTCAAGGCTCTGCTTCCCATCCCTCAGTTCTTACGTTCTTTCTGTACCTTCTTGATGTCCCTCTCCTGATACTCCCTTAGCTGAGGATGAGGGAGGTTGGGATGGATGATTTGCCTGCATCTGAGCACTCACAGTTACTCACGCCTGACTTATGGAGAAATGTATGCAGAAAAATGCCTTTCTGGCCAAAGTGGAGGGCGAAACAAATTTATTGGTATAAAGATAAATATATAGAAGGCAGTTTGACAGTGTGATCATTTAGCAAAGTAGCAACAGTACGTTTCCACCTATGGTCATGGACTTTTGACCAGGTTTATAGTATGAAGTGTGAAGTCTCTTCTCTGGAGAAGGCCTCATAAACTGAACTATCATGCCACTATTGCCTTAGTGGGTATATCTTGCCATGCAGGTCAGTACTGTAGCATGCGGGGTCTAGTGCTGGATGAGGCCATTGATGTCTTTTCTCCTCCAGCAGTATATATAATGTGTTCTATCTGGATTTCCTTAAATGAGATTCTGGCCTTCACAGCTCTTGCCTGACCTACTGGGTAGTATTTGAAAAATGTTAATGGCTTTTCATTGTCTATGAAAAACATTTCATACATACCCCAAAGACTCACTTTCTCAAGAGCTTTACGTGTGTGAACCTTCTTTTCAGAATCCTGCTGTTCTCATCTTTTTTACTTTTATTTTACTCTTGAGACATAGTCTCATGGAGCCAGTGCTGACATCAAGGTTGCACAGGCTGACATGACCCTGAACTCCGGATGCTCCTAAGTTCTGGGAAATAAGTGTGCGCCATCACTTTTAGCTCTGTCCTTGTCTTTACAGATGGCTTGCTCTTATATTCAGGTCCTGAATGAGAATAGTATCAGGAATAGTGTTTTCTCTGTGGTTCTGGGGTTGACTCCAGGGATTGTGTATTCTGGGAAAGTTTTTGCTTCTAAGCAGCGTTCACAGCCAGAGGGACATGTCTGTCTGTCTGTCTGTCTGTCTGTCTGTCTGTCTGTCTGTCTGTCTGTC
>LOJH01047465.1:0-13207 GCA_001685095.1 Ellobius talpinus
GGCTCACAACCATCTGTAATGAAATCTGGTGCCCTCTTCTGGCCTGCAGGCATGGAGGCTGAACGCAGTGTACATAATAAATAAATAAATAAATCTAAAAAAAATTAAGGTGAATCTCTCCCATTTATCTTCGACTGAAATGAGTATTATTCTGACTAAAAATGTACATAGAAGTGATGAAGGCATTCTGGTGTCTGAAGGAAGAATATGTAAAGGACCATCAGATCTTAGATCTAGACTGTCAAGGCACACGTGGCTTTCCTTATAATGACAATGACTCATTGATTTGATTATGTCAAAATGAAGAACTTTTATATACATACAGAACCATTATAGGGATGGGAGAGATTGCTCAGCAGTTAAGAACATGCACTATCTTAAAGAGGACCTGAGTTCTGTTCCTGGCACCAAGTGCCTTACAGCTGCTTGTAACTCTAGCTCCTACCTCTGGCCTCATGGCCACCAGCATTCATGTACACAACCCTTCCCTTTATATAATTAAAAATAACAAAAATCTAAAAATCCCTGAAACACCATTACACACACACACACACACACACACATACACACACACATTTGCAAATGTATGTGTTGGAGACATAGGTTAGTGGTAGAACACTTGCAATGTACTGGATTTGACCTCCATCATTGCCAAAGCCTGAACTCTTAAAAGCAGCTATATCAATGTACAGTTGATCTACAAAAATAGGATTTTTTAAACATGTTCTTGTGGGTGAGTATTAGGTACAAAGCAGGCCCCCCCAAATGGCAGCAGTGCTGACAAACACCTAGGCTCAGCTTGGGCTGGGCTCTGATTGGGTAGACAGAAGAACTGTGAGCAAATAAACAAAACCTAGATTCAGCATTCCTCAGAAACCTGAGAAGCACGTTCCTGTTTGTCAGGAAATGCCTACTTCCTTATCTACCCCATAGCCAACTGTCTCCAGCAAGGGCTTCTGGGCTCTGATTAACTCAAAGAAGCCTGTAACAGCATGCTAGACCCAGGCTATTGTGACTCTCATGCTCCCTCACCCCCATCCCCCGACTGCTACCTGTCCCCTTGAAGCTTCCCCTTGGGAGACAGTTTGAATCCCCAGTAGACCTTTCTTTCTACCCACAGAGTGAGTGATCTAGTTTGCTGGTTTCAGCGAGCAAGGGTGATAGTTAAAGTAAATAAAAAGTATTTCTGATGCAAACGATACATGATTAAGTCCTTATTATATAGTAAATTCATATAAATAAATAATAAAATTGTTAATCACACTGGGTGAGAAAAAGATCACTACCACAGTTTTGAGTCAAATTTGAAGCTAGCTATGATTAAATACTGGCCAGGATGGTGGACTCTAGCCAGGTCCATTCCTGGATTCCCAGAAAACGGCAAGTCACATCTTACAGAGGCTTAGGAAGGCAACCCCATAAGGCCATCATGTTTCCCATCAGGGGGTAAGTACACATCCTGATGTATTTCCTGCATTTTTGTTCCATGGATCTCTTAGGCACAGTAATTAAAACTTAAAACGTAACTTTGGCTTTCACAAGATTCCAGTAGAAGATCATTAAACACTTGAAATAAGCTACAACTGGACAGAAAAATAGTGGCCGCTCATCTTTAGAAAACGTGCCCACCCTCAGTAGTAATGAAAAAGAATTATGGGTAAAATAATGAGATGGTTCTTTTCTGGAAAGTTAGCAATTAAAAAAGTCAACCCCCTCTCCCCCACCACCCAGGATTGATGCTTTCAGGAGGACAAAACCCGTGGCCTAGCTGTGGCAGATGACCCACTGAGTCTGTTAGGCCTGTAGCAGCAGATTCACAAATCTTAAAAATGGTTAATCACTGGTCCATGACATAGTGATGCTTAGACAAGACTCATTCTAGAATTATGTGTTCTAAAAAGAAAGAAAAGCAGACTATGAACATATGCTTAAGGAGGAGAAGTTTGCAGACATTGAAAATAATAGTCTCTTTTTTTCTTTTCTTTCTTTTTTATTTTTTTGGTTTTTCGAGACAAGGTTTCTCTATACAACAATCCTGGCTGTCCTGGAACTTGCTCTATTGACCAGGCTGGGAAAGTAATATTCTTAAAGTATATTGAAGCATCTGAAAAATAATACATCATATATTTGTTACATGAATAAAGCACTGAAATATACTTAGGTATACCATATGATCTTAAAAAAATTAAACCATATTGATTTAAACTGATGTGCGGGAGCACACATGTGTCACGGCGTGCATATAGGAGTTAGAGCACACATTTCAGGAGCTGGTTCTCTCCTTCTATGATGTAGGTCCCAAGGTTGAAAACGTAGGTAGTCAGGCTTGACTGCAAGCACCTTTACTCACTGAGCCGTGTTGTTGACCCAATAAAATTGTTTTAATTAGATTTATTTTATTTTCTGACATCATATTATCCGAATTTTGCAATATGCATATACATATAACATATATACACAGAGATGCCTGTGTGGAGAACAGATGGGAAGCAGTGGCCATCTCCGCATCAAAGCATGATGGATGACGGCGGCATAGTTTTATTGCTGAACTTATTTTCCTTCCAATTCTTTTCAACAGGCATTCATTGCTTTCATAACCATAAATGGATATATTCTACATGGTTTAAATATCATTACAGTGCTCTCTTGTTTATTGCAGAGACACAATTTCTATAACACCTCTGGGCTGAGCTCAGGAATTACTGTCCCTTATCACATTTTTCAGTCTGGACCAGTCCCCAACACTGAGAAGATCTGTGAGCAGTGAGGTACCATATTGAAAGCGGTATCTATGACTTCTCCTGGCTCCTTTAAACCAGTGTTTCTCAATCTGTGTGACCCCCTTGGGAGACAAGAGGCCCTTTCATAGGGGTCTCCTCAGACTATCGGAAAACACAGATATTTACATTATGATTCGTAACAGTAACAAAATTACAGTTATGAGGTGGAAATAATTTTATGGCTGGGGGTCACAGCATGAGGAACTGTATTAAAGAGTTGCAGCGTTAGGAAGGCTGAGAACCACCGCTTTAAGCCCTTCCCTTGCAGCTTTAGTTCAGAGCTAGAATACGAATCATGGCATACTCTGCCAGCCAGTGCATCTCTCCAACTTATCTAGCCATGATGACTTGGCATTTTTGAGGAGGAAGGTCAAGGTCTGTTTGACCCAAGAACAGCCGTGAATCCCCCTCCCCCCCCACACCTCCTCTCTGCATGTGGTCACACGTCTAAATGCAAAGTAGCAGCACTGCCCTCCATTAGAGATTGCCACTGTGGTTTGATGATCAGGCTGTGTGCTCTTTTTGCTGGGTTTACATCAGACTTATTCTCTGTGTCAATTTAGTTAAGAAGGTTGAGGACCTCGGGATACTAACATCAGTCGTGGGAATAGGTGCTGATGTGTAGTAAAAAAAATGCCTTTGGATTAATGTTTTCCTTGGTGGGAGGAAATTGTAGTGGTGAAAGTTGCCTGAATAAGCACAGGAGTTGTGTTGGACAGAACGAACAGGTGGGGTTTGTGTAGTAAAGCTGGGAAGGGTATGGTTGACTTTCACAGTGAGCCGAGATGAAAACCCAAAGCTTCCTCCTGAGACCTAACCCTGGAAACCACAAACAAACAAATTATGTTCTAAGTAACTTCTATTGCAATTCATTTCTACAATTGTTCTATTATTTTCATAGTTACTGCAAATGTTTTACTAGGTTTAAATTATAAGCTAAACATTATCACAGGTCGATGTGTATTTCTGAACATATATCTGTGAAAAACTGTGGCCAGGGTAGGGTTTGGTGCTATTGGAGATTTTGGGCATCTGCGCTGGATCTTGGACATATCCCCTGTCCAACGAGGGGATGATTTCTGGGCATCTTTCTACCACCTCTTTAGTCTGTGTGAGTTTCTTGTTTTTTTGCAGCGGTATTGAAGAGAGCACTGGACCCTTGGTTTAGCCGCTGAAAGCTCCACGTCATCAGCAGACAGAAGCCTTTCTCTTCTTTGCATGATGGAGAGCAGTGCTCGTGGGCAGCTTGACGTCAGCCATCCGTTCTGCTCCCTCGCCCTCCCTTGTTCTTCAAAGAGTCCCTAACAGACAGCTTGTGTTTCCTGACTTCTGACCACTGTTTTCACTGTAATTACAACCACTTCTGTTGCTAAGTCACTGTGTGCCAGGCAGGCCCTTCGTAAGTGGCACTTCTAACCCTCGAAGGAAATTGTTTGTGTATAGAGCAGGAACTGAACTCAGGCTAAGCTCGCAGTGCTGGGAATCTTCTGCTGCGCCTGTCCAGCAGTGCACAGCAGGGGACAGTTTCTCTCTGATGTCACTTACCGTTCCTGTCTGTAAAAAAAAAATTATTTGCAATTTTCAAAAATTACTTTTATGTCACATCTTCCATGAAGATATATGACATATAAATACTTAAACATGTATGTATGTAAATGTAATGTGATAACCCACAATAACAGCACACATGTGGATAGATACCACAACCAGATATGAAAGAACTGGGAGAAATGTCTCTATCAATGGATGATTCTCAAAATCAGACTAAAAGTGAATTTCATTGGGAAAAATGAAGCCAAAACAAAAATAGCAAGCTCATCTAGTTTATTAGCCTGCTTGCAGCTGGGTATTTTTCTCTAAAACTTTTCAAATTGCAATGAAGGTATTAAAGTATTTGCATAATTTTCTAATGGCACATAGCAACCACACTGACAAACCAAGGTTTAATTTTCATATCCCAAAGGATAAACCTACTCTATTGAGATAACTGAATTTTGTCCTAAGGGGTGGAGAAAGAGCCAAATTGACTTGACTTTGAGTTTGTTTCGAGTTGTGATTAAGGTGGTGAAGTGCTAATCATGACACCAGCTGTCACAGGCATGAGGGGGTGACTTGTGGGTCAGCCACAGTAGTGAACGCCACTCAGCAGCCACTCAGACAACCACAGCAGAGCAAGGGCCAGCCACAGCCTCTATCCAGTGACACTGGAGGATGTCACATGGCTTATGTGGGATAATGTATAAAAGAGCACATCAGAAATTTTACTTTTATGCTCTTGCACCTAAGTAGGAGCCAGTTTTTGAGCAAGATACATAGCATAGAACACTTAATAGCAGGGTTTTTTTTCTGCACATCATTGAAGATTGCTATAGAAGGAGCTTTTCTTCTATTAGTAGGAGAATATGTACCAGTATGTTCCCCCCTCCCCCTCCCCCCTCCCTCTGAGATGGAAGGATGTAGCCTGCCTCTGTCTCACTATGGAGGTGAGGATGGCTTTGGTCTCCTGACCTTTCTGCCTCTTCCCCTGCTGAGTCCTGGGATACAGATGAGTGCCATGCCCAGCCTAGTCTGTTTCTCTTGGGATCCGAGAACCATGTCCAGCATACTACAATGCCTAGATCCTCAAGGAGTGAAGCATCATTTCTTGCAACATTGGGTAAGGTATCAACAAGAGGTGGACAAGTAGGAGAGCCACATGTGACCCAGCTGCTGAGTTAAAGTATGCCTAAGATTTGTTTTTCTTCATCAGAAGACACCAATGGCATTATGGAGTATGTCTAATTGCCTGTCCAAATGCTAAGGAAGTGAGAACAAATACTTTCTAGGGCTGACAGAATGAAGGAGCTAGTAACACAATGGCTATAAGTCTATTCCTTGCTTTTGAAAGTGAAGTGCTTTTCAGATCTTCACATCAGCTTAGTGTTATTACAGGCAGATAGATATTAGGCTTTGGTGAAGGTTCTCCACAGCCTTTGGGCCTTTTATCTGCTCATCTAAAATGACTGTTAGTGCAATGGTTCTGATACTGAGTTGTGCTTTTGTAGGACTTGGGACAAAGGACTCATGGATGTTATGCTATAAGGACCCCCAAATGGAATGTTTAATTTGAGAAGATGCTCAAACAATCATCCCGAAACAGAAATGCTAGGATGGCTTTCCCAGGATCTAAATCTTTACACAGCCAAGATGGATCACGGGGCAGGTGGAGTTGATCGCAAACGCTATTCTTTTCCTATTACTATTTTGTTGAGTTTTTGTATTAAAGCTATTGTCTTAGTTAGGGTCATTCTTGCTATGAAGAGACATCATGACTACCGCAACTCTTATAAAGGAGAAACATATCTTCGGGGAGGCTTACTGTTTCAGGGGTTTAGACCATTATCATCACGGTGAGGCATGGTGTAGCATGCAGACAGACATGGTGCTGGAGAAGGAGCCAAGAGTGGAGAAGAAGCTACATCTTTTGCTGCAGGTGACAGAAAGTGAATGGAGACACTGTGTAGTTTGAGCATAGAAAACTTCAGTGACACACTTTCTCCCACAAGGCCATACCTCTTAATAGTGCCACTCTATATGATCTTATGGGGGTCAATTACATTCAAACTACCACAGCTATGTGTCTCATATGCAAAGAATGAGCAGGATTCGAAACAAACAAAAAAAATCACCTTTTAGGGCTGGAGAAATCACTTAACTATTAAATGCTAGGCTAACACCCCCACCCCAATCACCATCTATAGAATTTATTCTCTTCTGTAATAAATAAGAACATATTAGTATCCAAATTCCTTTCCTAAAGTGCCTGGATTTAGGATCATTTTGATCATTGTTAATGTGGCCAGAGAACCTAAAAGCCTTCCTTGACCCTACCTGCTCTGCAGATAAGTGCTATTCTGAACATCTCCCTCTGTGTCTGTAATTATAGCACACTATTGTGAATGCAGAGCACAGAAAGAAGTGTACTTAGCCTTGAGCTTGGTCTTTCTGAATTCAGCCTTATTTTAACTTCAAGGTTGGTTCCTTCTAGAATGATTATTTTGCACAATTCATTAACAAGCTTTCTTTTCATTTCCTTGGACCAAGGAGAGTTTCAGGCCCTTTCAACAGTCCATCTATTACACTTTCTCCCTCATCCTTTGTCTGGTCCTGGCAGAAGGCAAGGGGCATGTAAATTCTCAGGTGTGCTTTTTTTATTTTTGCACATTTTTCTGGTTTTCATTTATGATTGTATGTATCTTCAAGCCAGAAATCATTCCCAAGTCTTTAAAATGGCCATTTCTTTGTGCTTCTTTTTGTTAATGGGTACGAGCAATTTTGAAGAAATAGCTCTTATTAGCAGATATTTTATTGGTGGCTAAGAAGAACATGTGCAAGCAAGTGTGTGTGTGTGTGTGACACACCCAATCTTCTTTCAGAGTCTGGGGGGGCTAATTCAAGAGCTCATTCTCCACACGACAGTCAGCATGGCTGGGCCTCCTTTCTTCAGCTCCTGTTCTCTGCTCCCACCTTCTCCTTGCACAGGACAGCTGTGCCCACCTTGAGTTTGACTTGGAAAACTTCCTTGCTCATTCTATGGATCTGGTAGATTTTTCCTTCTCTTTCCTTGACAGTCACTTGAGTCTGATTTTTTTATATTCCCTGTCTCACCATGCCATCTCTCAGAGCCACTGCTCTGCTCCCAATTCTTCAGCAACACATCCCTGCCTTTCTCTGACCCCTTGAGGTAGCCACAGTGATCTGTCTTTTATGATGATGTGGCATCTATGTAAATCTCCCTCCTTCCATCTGGTTTTGCCTTTTTACACATTTTTTGTCACAGACACTGAGCACATAATAGTTGTGCAGGTAAATAAAGAACATTATTCTCCTTACCAGAAACATTTAGGACCCGACCTTGAGTTTAGTTTTGCTGTGTTTTGACCAGATAATTTGATCCTTTATCTCAAAATAAGCTCTGTAGGAGGGAGTGGCCAGCCATAGCCCCTTTGTCAGTGTTCGTCTACACATTTTAGAAGCTGATTTTTTTTAACCCATTACCACTTCCTCTTGATCAAGCCTCAGACTCTTCCAGTTCATTTTTTCAGCTCTGAAGTCAAGTAGACTTAATCTGGCACATCAAATTTTAAATTGAATATTTTATTTAATGTTTGTACATCCATTCCTTTCCAGTTTGCCCTCTATCCCCCCTTTCCCTACCAACCTCACCTGCTCTCCCTCTCCCTCTGTCTCTGTAGGTACATGTGATTAGCTTCTTCAAGCCCCTGCTGCCCTTTCTTCCTATCACTGTGGACTGTACCCTCCAACTGGGAGCCAAAACAAGCCCACCTCTTCTTTCTAAAGTTGCTTTTATCAGGCATTTTGTCACAGCAATGGGACCAGTAACTAATACACACAGAAAATCCAGTGTCCGTGCCAGTCAGATCAGTTCATACATGTCCTTTGGGTTGATACCAACTGTAAATATACTTTTCCCTATCCCAACTGCCTGGTCCCAAATAACCAACTCAGACATTGAATATGAATTATAAATGTTCAGCCGATAACTCAGGCTTGTTAAGTGAACTCTTAATTTAAATTAATCCATAATTCTTATCTATGTTTAGTCACATGGCTTGGTACCTTTTCTCAGTATGGAATTCTCATCTTCTTCTCTTTATTTGCTGGAGACTCTTTGACTCCATCCTTCCTCCTCCCTAAATTTTCCTAGTCTGTCTCTTGTGCTCAATCTCTTCCCGCCCAGATATTAGTCAATCAGCTTTTTAATAGCAAACAAGAGTAAATTCGTAGTGTAGAAAAGGGTTGTTTCACAGCATTTCCCCTTTTTGTCTAATTAAAAAGGAAGGTTTTAATCATAATATAGTAAAACTATATACAACAAAACAGTTATTACATAAGAATTGCAGTAATAATATATAGTCCATTTGTACTTGGCAAAATTAGAGAAAAAATTATCTATCTTATCTTGGTTGAATCTAAAGTTTTGTATCTAATTTCCTTTTTTATAGCTAAGGAAAACTATAATTATAACCATTTACTCTTCAACTCCATCAAAAATCCTATAAGGATGAAATGTTACCTCATAACAGGGACAAAGCTTGTCTGGACAGTCACCCAAAGTTCCTCTGCAATGTCGGGGCATCCATCTTTGGCCTACAGACCCAGAATATCTGACAGACTTTTCTGTGAAGCAGGAATTTTGAAGGACTGTCCTACCTTGTTTTGTCAAAGTTCAGCAGTCACTTTCTTTTGTGTTCTGCTTGTCCAAATTGGACAACAACTGTCAACAGTCAATGCAAGGGCTATTTCTTGTCTAGTGGCTAACTTTTGCCACAAAGAAATTAAATTCCACATGCGATTTCTTTGATGTCCATCATCTTCTTTGAGGTAGATTGGTGCTGCCAGGAGCAGATGTATCTTACTGTCATGAAAAGCCTTAGATTATTAAACATTAAATGTTATATTCTGTAACCCTTTGAAGTGTTTGAAGGTTACCTATCTGTCTTAAATATATCTCTGTATGACCTTGAAAACCTAATATGACTATAAGTTTGCTATTATAGATTACTATTAACCTGATTTTCTTAACTATATATTACATTTTAATGAGCTGTGTAAACATAATACCCTAAATGAGAATAGAAATATACATATAATATAACAAAATTAACTTGAAATTTATATTAATGAACCAAAATCTACCAATGTAAAACTTCTAAGATTATTAGTTGTTTTTTAGATTAAAATAGATTTAGATTAAAATCTACCATTTTGTCCTTTCATTTCTATATCCCCCCTTTTTCTTTTTGAAACAAGATTCCTGAATCTAATCTCCTTTGTTTAGCTTTTTTTTCTGACCATTATCCATAGAAACTTGTAATCAACCACCCTAAACAATGACAAGCATTCATAATTTATTTTTGGGAATGTGGGCATAGTTCTCTGGACTAGTACTTGTTGATTGGGTAATATTTGGGGGACCCTGAGATAATTTATGATTATGGTCCAGTAGACAATCAGCATTTATTTAAAACATAACTGACAGAATATAGACAATCTCCCACACCATCCTTTGGACAATAAAATTTTTTTATTTATTAATTTATGTGTGTATTTATGTGTGTGCGTATGATGCTTGTGTGTGAGTGTGGTTACATGATGTGTGTTGTGATGCACATGTAGAAATCAGAAGACAACCTTGGTGTCAGTCCTCATCTCCTACCTTGTCTGAGACATGGTTTCTTATTGTTCCTACACTGTGTAGAGCAGGTTAGATGGCCTATGAGCTTCTGGAAATTCTCTGGTCTCTGCCTTCTATCTCCCAGGAGGAACACTGGGATTAGAGAGAGGTACATGTTATTGCCCTGGTTTTCTGTGAGTTCCATAGCTCACCAGAAATGACCATTTAGACACAGTATACAGCAAATTCAAAGTCTTTATTCAAGCCAGCTGTGACAACACTCAAGTGTTGGTGGGTGGGGTGAGAGGGGAACCTAAGTATGGCCCTGAATGTTCAGAACATGAGAAACCAGGTCCTGGCATCCCCCCACCCCTACCCAGCAGTCACAGGGGACTTAGCAAAAGCAAACAGTTTTAACAGAAGCTAAGATAAGTGGTTAGTTGGAGGGGGTTCCTGTACAAACAGACAGTTTTAACAAAAGCTAAGATAAATTAGCTAGGACATCCTGACCTTTTGTTCCTGGCATAGAGTTAGGTTGTTGTCCATGGGATTCTCCATTAAGGAAACCAGATTCTAGTTAAACCTGGAAAAGCCTCAGCAAGAACACAAGATGAATGAACTCAGTCACACGGTGATTCAAGTTTAGGTCCCCATGCTTGCTAGGCAAGTGATTTACCCACTGAGCTATTTCTGCAGTACCCAGGAAAATATTCTTACACTATCTTTAAAGGGACTCATGGGTTGAATTTGGGGAAGGAGGGCAATTTGTAGTACTACATTTTGCAATTGTTGGAGAACAAGGTTGAGAAGACCCTGGTGGCCATTCTGAGAAAAGAAATTTACTCATGCAAATAGGAGAGCTAAGTTGAATGGGAACAGCAAAGACAGCAGCATCCAATACTGGCCTTAAGTCTGTAACAATGTTGTAAACCATAAGTTGGCATTTTTGTTGTTGTTCAAGACCAAGTGATGAATGTTTTAGGCATTGTGGGTTCATTCTCACAACTCAACTGTGAAAACAAAAACAAATTAGAAAATGGGTGAAAGCAGGAGACTAAAGCAGCAGGAGAAGGACTTTAAGGGAGAGGATTTGGGAGGGCAACAGAGCACACGAGCTGAAAGGGCAAAGGGAAATGACCAGGGCAGAGAGAAGAGGTAAGGAGATGGAGGGAGGAGAGGAGCAGGAGAGAGGTGCTATCTGAACTGAACATGCACACACTTTTTTTCTTGTCAATTTTCTCATTACTGCATTTATGTAGTACTTACCATGCATTCAGTATTTATAAGTAATAATAAGGGGAAATGGGTAAAGAGCAAACACAGATGTTTCACTGAAATAGATACAGATGACAAATAAATGCCTGGAGAAGGTGTTTGGTATCACCCACCAATAGCATGATGTCAGCTAGAAAGAGAGTTTACTATGGACTCCCTTTACTGGCCCAAACAGTAACACAGACACCCCAACACACTACCAACCAAGCAACCAGACAAATATGGTGGTAAGGACGTGGAGAAAGGGCCTCTCTCACACATTCCTTTTCGGAACATAAATGTCACAGCTACTCTGGAAAACATAGTCAACTCCCTATAAAACTACACATGTGTTTACCATATAGTCACGGGTAATTGCGCTTTTGGTCTTTTTTCCAAGATAAATGAAACTTATTTACACACACACACACACACACACACACACACACACAACTTTATGTGAATTTTTAAAGCAGACTTTAACTACTTGTTCCAAACTGGAAAGAACACATGTATCTCTTATTGTATGTATAGCTAAACACACTATGATACAGCCATGGTATGGAATACTACTTAGTAATAAAAATGAGCAAGATAGTGACATACACAACAATTTAGACGGATCTCAAGAGAATCATTCTGAATAAGACCCAGCCAGTCCCAGAAGGTCCATATTCTGGGCTTCCATTGGTAAACCTTGAAAAGGTGAAATTACAGAGTACAGACTCTAATGATTTTCATGATTTTCTGATTTTTTGTGGGCCAGGAGGAATGTGACCATGGCTATAAAAGGATTTATTGGAATGTTCTGTACCCTGACTGGGGCAATGGTTACACAGATCTACACGTGATAAAACTGCAGAAACTAAACCCACAATCAAATGAATGCTGGTAAAATCGGTGAACTCTGCATGACATGGATAGACTTGTGCCAGTGCCAGGCTCCTGGTTGTGATATGTGCCGTAGCTGCTAAAGATAGTGTCCAGTGCGTGTGCAGTGAAGGGCAGATGGAATCTATTAAATCTCACAACTGCATGTGAACAACTAGTTATTTCCAAAGGTTTGAAAAAGTTCCACATCAACTCATGATTAAAAACAGAAACCAAAGTCAGACTCAGCCTTTCTGGCTTCAGAGTAAATTCCTTTGTTTTGATAAAGGTTACTTACCAAAGTCAAATCAAAATCAGATACAATGTCAAATGTAAAATCAGATTGCAGAGAAAGATGCTTGCATGGGTGTGAGGTTAAAACTCCTATGACAGGAAAGAAAGAGAGTCGTGGGAAGCTGGGAGGTTGAAGAGACTGTGAGGAGCTGTGGGCAGGTAAGACATCCTTTATTCCCCAGCACACAGGCTGCTAGACAGGCATTTGCTCTCTCTCCATCTCTCTCTCTCTCTCTCTCTCTCCCTCCCTCCCCCCTCTCTCTCACACACACACACATACATACCCTCACAGACACACACACATACACACACAGACATAGACACACACACACACACACACACACTAGTCCACAGGCTGCATGGTAGTAGGCAAACAGACCTAGGATCACATAGGCAAGCTGTAAAAGGCAGAGGTGGAGGTCCCAGGCCTTTGACCTCGAGGGCTTACTTTTGCAGAGTGGTGTAAGGTCTGGGTTAGCAAATGAAGGTAGCCCAGATTCACCTCTATTTCAGAAAGTTTTCGGGTTCTATGGTACTTTGAATGAGAAATGTTCTCCATAGGCCCATTTACTTGAACACTTGGCCCTCAGGTGGTGACGCTGTTTAGAGAAGTATCTTAGTTACTGTGCTATTGCTGTGAAGAGACACCATGACCAAGGCAGCTTATAAAGAAAGCATTTAAGTGGGGGCTTGCTTGCAGTTTTAGAGGGTTGGCTCATGAACATCATGGCAGGGAGTCTGGCAGCGCACAGGCAGGTATGGAACAGTAGCTGAGGTCTGATGTGGGATTCCCCTCTGTATGCTGTGAATATATTTTACTACCATTGGTTAA
>LOJH01047467.1:1231-14437 GCA_001685095.1 Ellobius talpinus
GAGTTACAGACAGTTGTGAACTGCCATGTGGGTGCTGGGAATTGAACCCAGGTCTTCTGGGTTCAATTAACCGCTGAGCCATGTCTCCAGCCCAGCATCCACAGTGTTTCAAAATGTGTGTTTTATTTAGAAGACTGTCATTGGAAGGATGCTTCATTATATTCAAATACTGCAAGTGAAGGGGGCATATCAGAGCATCTGAGGAAGAACCTGAGGCAGAAGCCATAGACAGAAAGTCAGCAGCAAACACTTGTGGCTTCTGCAGGATGGGGTGCGTTTAGGAATGGATTATCTGAGGGAGCCCCCGGTGACTCTATTTCCATCTTGATGCAAAGTCACAGAGATCAAGCTCCTCAAGACCAAATAACAGGATGTTTGACTAAGGGCGTGGTTACTAGATGTTTTGAAAATTAAGGAGCTGATTTACTCTTGTTTGTTCCTTGAACCATTGTAAGGAAGTCTTTTGCCCTCCCCTTTTTGCTTTGGGTATAAAGGTGTCATGAAAAATAAATTCGAGGTTTCTACAGTATTCACGGAGGACCCTCCTGACTCTATCATCTGTCTCTTGTCTCTTTCTTTTCTCAATCCTGACCCCCCTTTTCAGGCATGCTCAGCAGGTCAGCTGGTCCCTATAATTATCCCAGCAACATCAAGGATACAGTCACTGCCTTTAATTTTCATTTTGTGAACAAGCAGGGCAGCTAGACTGAATCTAGGGTGATCAACGCAGCTGAACTGAACTTAGGGATATCAGGCCAGTCCTACTGAACCGAGGGTGATCAGGGCAGCTGGGCTGAACCTAGGGTGAGCAGGTCAACTGGGCTGAATCTAGGGTGAGTAGGGCAGCCAGAAAGTCGCTTGCATGAGATAGCCCAGTAAAGATAGTGAGTGCGAGGATGATTGCTGGACAGGCAGGTTGGAAACAACACATGCATCTACAGGAGAAGCAATTTACCATCCTTCACCTGGTACCTCAGCCTAGGAGTCATCAGAGCCCAGATGCCAGCATACAGCAATATAGACCAGACAGTCATGAATCGCAAATACTAAACCCCTGCAATCTAAGGGGCAGATTTTCCAGATTGTTTGGTAAGGTGTGGGACACTCTGGATAATCCTCCACATCTCTGGGCTCTGTGTGCTATCTCCGGGGTCACAAGCTCTAGTGCTCCTCCCTCCCCAAAACACTTCATTTGCATAGACGTGGCCTCCTCTGTCTGTCTCTTGCAGCTTGTGCTGTTCTGCAGAGGTCTCACTTCATTCAGCACTGTCTTTGAATGTTGGTGCAGGCTAGGAACGCTTCCACCATGACAATTCCCTTTAAACTTCTGCCAGTTATCTATGAGTCTTACATAGTCAAATCCATTAACTTAACTCTCCATTTAACGCAATCCCCTCTTTACCTTTGACCTCCTTCAAAGATACTCTGTGAAATTCCCTTGAGTCTTAGAACGCCATGAGCAAAGCAGATATGCAAAGAAAGCTCTGCTGTCTTCGGAGGGCCTCTGTCTTATGCAGACATTCTATAGCTAAGCATGCATTTCTTCCTGATTTGCAAAGATCAGGTGAGAACGTGGGCCACTCAGAGCTTGAACCAGGGAGGGCTGTTCCAAGTCTCACTGACAATACCCAGAGATGCAATAGGGAAAACACACAGGAAATGAATCTTGGGTTAAGCACTACACCCCAGATGGAAGGCCAGGACACCTTTTCAAGAGAAGACTTCTCACTAAAATGGTCAAAGCATAAGTGTTGTTCTCCCAATGCTGGCACAGATCTCAACGTAGGGTCAAGGGAAAACTGTATTTCTTCCAAACGTTAACAATTCCACAGAAACTGATCACAGCGTTGCTTAAGTAGGTGAAATAGCAAAAGATTCAAAAGAATGCTAAGACCCTAGACCTAGAAGATACCAAACACTCCATCAAAGAACACTTAGAAATTAAAAAAATATAAATCATCAAATAATAAGAATGTAAAACCAGTGTGAGTTTCTTGAGAAAGAGACCAGGAAAACAATTCTATTGTCAAAAACATTGCTGAGTCATAAACTTGCAAACAGAGGCTGCGCATTGGTTTCCAGCCTCCCAGACCCGAATAATCACACAAAAGCTATATTAATTACAATACTGCTTGGCCAATGGCTTAGGCAAATTCCTACCTACCTCTTATATATTAAATTAACCCATTTCTATTACTCTGCATATCACCACAAGGCTGTGGCCTACCAGGAAGGTTCTGGTGTCTTTCTCCTATGACAGCTACATGGTGTCTCTTTAACTCTGCCTACTCTCTCTCTATATCTCTGTTCAGATTTCCCACCTAGCTTTACTCTGCTAAGCCATTTGCCGAAACTGCTTCTTTATTAACCAATGGTAATAAAACATATACGTAGCATACAGAGGGGAATCCCAGATCATAAGCTCAACCAACAAAGTTGAGGATCTCACTACAGGAAACCACAAAACACTGAAGAAAATAATCATAGAGAATGTTAAAAGATGGAAATACCGCCTATGCTGATGGATTGGTAAGATTAAAATCGTAAAAATGGCCATTTTTCCAAAAGAATGCCATAGGTTCAATGCAATCCCCATCAAAACCCAAAGACACTATTCACAGGGGGAAAAAATCCTAAAATGAATATGGAAACACAAAAAAGGCCCTTTATAGCTAAAGAAATCCTGAACAGAAGGATTACAATATTCTAGTTAAGGTCATATCATCAAAGAGCCATGATAACAACAACAACATGATCGTAACACAAATGCAGACATTTAGACCAATTAAAGAAAACAGATCCATCCAACTCCAGCCATCTGGTTCTTTACAAGGTGCCAAACACATACACTGGAGCAAAGCAACCTTTAACAAAGGCTCTTAGGAAAACTGGATATTCAGACCCAAGAAAATGGCACTAGATCCCTATCTCTCATGTACAAAATCCAGCTCTGAATGTATAGAAGACCTTAGTGTGAGACCTGGAACCCTTAAAATACTATAGAAAAGCAGGGAAACATCACAAGGTATGATATGGGCAATGACCTTCTCCCGTAGCCAAGGAAACCACAGCAAGAGCTGACAGGTAAGATTGCACCAAAATAAAAAGCTGCCGCAGAGACAAAGAACAAGAGTACAAAGACCGCCCAGCCTGCAAAATGAATGAGAATATCTACCAAACATTCATCTGATAGACAGCTGAGCCCCAGAATATGCAAAGATCTTAAAAATTAAATATGAAAGAGCAAATGATATAATCTGCAAACAAGCTTAGTAGATTCTTTAAGTGAATGGGGATTTATCTTGGCTCAGAGTTCAAGGGCACAATCTATCACAGTGGAGCAGTGAAGGCAGCAGGCATTTGAAGCAATGAGTTCTATCATGTCCTTAATCAGGAGGCAGAGAGAGTTGAATGCATCAGTAGGCATTTTCAGGAGAGAAAGCACAAATGGCTAATACATACATTAATCAGTGTTCAGCACCTTGACCATCTGAGTGTAAGGATCTTACAAAATAGGTGCAGCCTGTACCCTCTCAGGAGAGGAGGGGGAACTAGTGCTGTATATAAATAAGCACAGTCTTAAGCAGACTTACCACCAAAAGATGAGAGGATGGGTACCCAAGACCATGCCCCTCCCTTGAGGAACATATGTGAAGAACACTGAGGAAGATGAACGTAGAAGAAACCATGATAGAACCAAGGTGATTGTCATAAATGCAGCTGCCCTTCACAAAGACCTTCAGCTCATAGGTGGAAGAGTCTGGGCGAGAGATCGTCAACATCCCTAGCATGTCATGGGAGAAATGGTAGGCTCCTTTGGGTTGCCAATTGGCAAACTTGTGGTATAGAATGTAGGAACTATAGATGCTACAGTTCCCCAGCCCAGGACTCTATGGCCATTGGTAAATGTTGAGAATCAGGCCAACCCAAGGCTTTCTCAGAGACCCCGATGAAAGGACAAGGAAACTTAGTTCTGGCCCAGAGGCAGACTTGACAAGGAACGGGGAGGCTTGGGGGAAGAAGTAGAGTTTGGTGGAAGTGAGAGATGAGATGTCAAGAGAGGATAATAGGGGATAATATAATCAAAGCATATTTTACAAAATATATGAGACTGTGAAAGAATAAAATTCAAAGAATCATAGAATTCAAATGTGGGAAATTCAGAAGTAACCATTAGTCAACTTCTACGTTTGATCATACCTGTGTTTAACTGGGAGAATATCCCTCCAGTGGACATTCCTGAGCTCTATAACCTCAGATACCCTACTAAGACCTAAGCCTCACTCTCTAAAGTTCCTCCCACTTGATCAGACAACAATTCTGGAATCCTGAAGAAACTCAAGCAGCTATCAGAGAACACAACTAATTGACGTCTGGAGACAGGATTCCCAGAGGACAAAGGTGATGCGGGCTCCCAGAAGTGCTTGTGTAAGGGAGGCCTCCATTTCATCAGGCAGCTCCTGTCTGAGATACAGTCTTGCATTTAGTCCTCGTTTCCTGGGGTGTCACGGTTTCATTGCTGCGCAGTGTGCATTGACAAGTTGTCTCTGCTCTGTGAGTCTGAAGCCAACCAGTTATCTGAGTAGATTTTCCAGAGAAGCCAGACTCCAAGGAGGCCACATTTTCTGCAGTCATCACTCACTGGGCATGCCCAGCTTCATAATCTGGTCCTTGCTGAGGTGAAGTGAGACTCAGTCCCATGGAAGACTTTTCAAAGGGTAGTCATTCGTACTCTGTAGTAATTAATGAGAGTTTTTTTTTTTATCCCCAAAGCCTCAGATCGACAGATTTGAGTAGGAACAGTAGTTTTTCCTGGAGCAGGAAATGGGGAGAAGGGAGCAGAGAAGAAAGGCCACCCAATGATGTGTTTCCTCACTGACTCCAGTTCCTGCCAGATGCCCCATTCCTAACTTGGTTCTCAGTCAAGATCGAGGAGGTATGAGCAGTGTTATGGTGGTGACTATCTTAAAGGTACTGGGTCTGAGAGTGAGACCCAACTGCCGGGATCATATCCAGGGACTGTACTTGTACTGGTCTTGGGCAAGCAAGGTGGTTTATGTTTATGAGCTACAACCAAACAACCTCACAGTGTGCTGTGAGAGTGATTGGTGAAGCAATTACCACAGGACACGCTCCTGCTCAGCACCGCAAGCCATGATTACTGCTTCAACCATAATCATCTTTCTATAGGCTGACATTTCTTCTCTTCCAGAAATGTGTTTGAATATCATAATTATTTATATCTTCCTATTATAGTTATCATCTATAACCCTAATTTTTATCTAATTGCTCTTTAAGTCTAGCCTGGCTCAAGAACAAAACTAGACAGAGCTCAGCCTGCAGCATCCAAGTGTGTTAAGCCAGCCATTAAGAAGAAGACAGTAGACCCTGACTGTGTGTTGGTGCTGACTCAGGACCTGATCACCCCAGTGTTGAGAGCATGCATGCTGACGATCTGAAAAGGTAGAACAATGCTTCCGTAGGGGACAGCCCCTTTTAACCAGTAGTATCAAATAGATGTTTACATGGGTAAATGCTTAAAATAGCATCTCTGGGGCTCCCAGACTGGTCTCAACAGGTTCATTCCCCTCCCCCTGTACACTTCCCTTCCTCCTAACTTTCCCTTTCTTGGAATTAGATGGTTTTATCACAGGCGTTATGTGATGGCACTGAGATACAGACCAATAAAATCAGGCTTCTCCTAAGCAGACATATCAACAACTAGAAACGTGTCATCTGGGTAGAGCAGGCAGAACAAAGGCCTTGCTGATGAAGAGGCCAGGCCTCATTCACTTGGTGGTCTACTCACCTCAAAGCCCATCACCACATGCAAATCCCTCCTTCAAATTAAAACTAATTTTTATTGTCTTAAAAAACCTCCCAGGTAGAGTGAATTCTAGTCTTTGGAGGACAAGGATATGCAGTTCAGTTGTGACAAATGCCTCTCTCTGGTTGAGGATGGGGACTGTGCATGTGAGAAACTCCAAGGGTGTGTGAACATCTCCAAATCTTCCAAATCCCCTTCCCTCATTAGCATCTAATGTGCTTTAGAGACCAAAGAGATCGCTAGCATTGTCTCATCTGACCTCTGGAGAGGGAGGATGTCTCATCCAGTCCCTAAGGAAGAAAGAAGCAGAGCCAGAGTGAGGGTCTGCTGTGAAAGCATTGCCCCNGGGGGGGGGAAGGGCTGGGAGCACGTTACAACTGAAGCAGTCAGGGACACTGAACAGAGTACCAAAGGACCCCAAAAGCCAGCTTCCTGAATCTCTCATCTCATTGTCCCCAGTTTTAGACAGGGATCAAGAATCGAGATTGAATTTCATTTCAGGTTAGTTCTAGGACATCCCATACTTACACTTAGGGCGGTAGAGAACAAGCTCACATTCAGCCAGATGGTGCTGTATCCAGGTGAGTAGGTGAGTACCTGCATCTTGAGGGTGACATTACCCAGGGCCATCAGCTACATGTGTTATGCACCCATCTGAAAATTCTAAAACATGCCTCCATCGAGCACATCCCAACTAACAAAGAAAGTGATTCCTCCAGAAGCAAATTAATAAGATTATTAGCAGAGGCTGAGGCAAATGGTGAGTCACGATTTCTGTTTGGGATGCTGGAGATTAACCCAGGACCTTGAACATGTAAGACTATCACTGTGATATACTCCAGCTCCTGTGGAGCTGGCCAGACCAGCATGTCAACATATCGGCATGTAAGTGGTCATTGAGCTACCGGAGTGCAAGATTAGAATAGAACCTGTTTCTAGAAAATTTGTTCCGTTTTGTATGATTACATTTGACTACGAATATCAGAAAAAGTAAGCGTGGAGCAATAACTACTTAGTAATATTTATCTTTACTTCAAAGAAAGTATCTCTGAAATGCAAAGGCTTTTATAGAAAAACAAACAGTTCACACCTGCTACTGTAAGGTGACCCACCACATGGGTCAATTCTCCTCTGCACGAGGCAGATGACCAGAGATTACAATCATCTTCTCAGTTTAAATGCATTAAAAGGAACCCCAGCATCCTTCAGACCTCCACATGGTCCTTAAAGACAGTGATTTGAAGGGGACAGAGTATCCCTAGCTCCAAATCATGGTTCCTCTGGTGTCGTCTACTGTGTATCAGTCCATATATGCATGTCTTTTCTGTACCATATTTTCCATGCCATCTGCCCCTACCTAATCGCTTGCTCCTGGGGAAGGCTTCCAATACATGGCAAACTGTTCAAATCTCAAGAACTTTCAGAAGTATTTACAAATCGCCAAATATAACATAATCAATTGTGCTCTTGTTCTTACAACTTGAACACTTAATCATCGGAATATGGAAATTCCTCACCAGACATTTTTTGCCAAAGAATCCAATTAGTGGTGTGTGTGTGTGTGTGTGTGTGTGTGTGTGTGTGTGTGTCATGCCTATGGCTATGTGTACAAGCTTACAGATGACTCCGGAGGCCAGAGAGGGTATCAGATCCTCTGAACGGGGAGTTCTAAGCAGGTGTGAGCTAGCTGCTAGATGTTGATGAGCTGAGGTCCTTTGGAAAAGCAGCAAACACTCTTAACCTCTGAACCATCTCTTCTGCTCTGCGGTCCGTTGTTTTGGGCACCCCTCTGGTCTGCCCATACTTGTACCATCTCACATCAGTGCTATGTCACATACAACATATTTAAGTAGCCCTGTCCTCAGTCTCAAGACCTCACCTTTCATACCCAAATGTATTTTCACAAGGGTGAGTTTTATTATAACAAAAAGACTGGTCCCAGCTGTCAACTTTGTTTTTCTTTGATTTGATAATGATATTCAAAGGATGTAATTCTGATCACACTTTCTAATATTTTCTCCCCACTGCCTAGCTCAACATTGGATATCCAGAACATGAACAGAGGGAATGGGACCTCAACAGACTTCATACTTCTGGGGCTTTTCCCAGAGCTGCACTATCTGGGCATCACTTCCATTCTCCTGATCTACGTCATTGCATTCACTGGGAATGCTGTCCTGGTCCTCTTGATCTGGGCAGACTCTCGGCTCCACACCCCAATGTACATCCTACTCAGCCATCTCTCTTTTATTGACTTGGCCTTAATTTCCACTACTGTCCCAAAGATGGTCATCAACTTCTTCTCCAGAAAGAAAAGCATCTCCAAAGTCGCCTGTGGGACCCAGATTTTCTTTTTCTTTGCCCTTGGGGGTAGTGAGTGTCTCCTTTTGACCCTCATGGCTTATGACCGCTATGTGGCTGTCTGCAATCCCTTGAGATATTCAATTATCATGAACTCTAGAGTTTGTCTATGGATGGCCCTAGTGTCCTGGGGTGGAGGTGCTCTGAATTCGCTTATCAACACCATCTACACCATGCACTTCCCGTTCTGTGGCTCCAGGGAAATTCATCACTTCTTCTGTGAGATGCCTGCTGTCCTGAAGCTCTCTTGTGAGGACACGTCCTTGTACGAGACAGTGGTGTCGGTCATTTGCATCGTGTTTGTTCTTCTCCCCTTGGGGCTCATCATGTCCTCCTACCTGCTCATCTTCCTCACTGTGCTCCGAATGAATTCTCCAGAGGGCAGGAGGAAAGCGCTGGCCACGTGCTCCTCTCACCTGGCAGTAGTCAGCCTCTACTACGGGCCAGCCATGATCATCTACATGACTCCCCGCTCTTTCCACACTTCAGAACAGGATGAAATACTCTCCATGATTAATACCATATTCACCCCCATGCTCAATCCTCTCATCTACAGCCTGAGGAACAAGGAGGTGCTTGCTGCTCTGAGGAAAGTAGTTAGTCGACGATTCATTCTGAAGTAGAAGCCCAGTATGGTGGTACACCCCTCAATCCCAACTCTTTGGGGCAGAGGCAAGCAGATCTCTGAGAGTTCCAGGGTACCCTGGTCTACATAGCAAGTCCTTATGTCCACAAATATGTGTAGCTCTTGTCCCTTATCAAAGAAGCCCCTCTGTGGCAAATAGAGACCATTAACAGAAAGCCACAACTGGTCAAAATGCAGAGAACCATCTACAACACAGGTCCCACACCTAAGGCTCAGGGAACGTTGCTCTGGGTTTTTAAGAATGATCCCACCCCATTTATATTCTCTACAATACCATCTATGGTCAATTCATTAAGAAATGTCTAATGAGAATGTTCTCTGAAGCCAATGTTGCCACATTCTCAGGGCTATCATAGGAACAACCTATTTTTATGTAACAGAAAAGTAATGTGGGAATGCCTCTGGTGGTGAAGAACGGTGCACTATGGGAAAGCCGCAATGCAGATGGAAGCTGGGAGCCGACAGTGTTGGGGCGCAATACTGTGCTGTCCTTCAAGGAGGACTGGATCCTCCTGAAATGGTCACAGTGGATGGTGAGCCAGAACCTGTGACCACAGCTGCTCAGGCACATTGATTTAAATGAAATAAGTGTGAAAAGTGTTGAGCTCCTAGCTCTACACCCATGTGGCCCTAAACAAAGGAGCATTCAGTGGACCAGCTCTGTTTTTATACGACGACTGGACATTACCACATTAATCTCTGGTCCTCAGAGTTTAATGAGAGCTAATATGATCTATTATTTTAAGACCCCCATGAGGAGTATTCCTAAGTTCTTCCTCCTCAACTTTGTCTCTCTCCCACCAGTGTTCTCCACAAACGAATGGTTAACAAGTATTACCGACCTAACACCCAAGGTGACAAATGGCCTTATTTCTCAAAGGAAACTGAAGTGGGAGCCTGGTCCTGGGCTAGCCTCACGTGGGAGCCTGGTCCTGGGCTAGCCTCACGTGGAAGCCTGGTCCTGGGCTAGCCTCACGTGGAAGCCTGATTTTGCCTAATCTAGCTTCATCTCTGAGTGTGAGATGTTCTCTAATGAAGGAGAGACATGTTCCTTTCAAAGGCACATCTTCCCAGTGTCAGCCACACACCAGTGTGCAGCACTCATAATATCCTGAAGAGGCCAAGGGGAAGAAGGACTCAGAAGAAGTGGCTGCCACTCTGAATTCAATAAATATGCACTACCGGTGAGGAACAACCACAGTGTTCAGACGACCACAATCACAGAGGCAGTATGAGAGTCCACCCAGACCTACAGAGCCACTGCAGGGCCTTATAATGGAGGTGCACAACCCGAAGCCACCGACCTGCCGGGATCACGCCTCACTCATGACTGGCACACGCACCACAGCAGAAGGATCAAGGAAAAGGGACTATTTGCTGCCCTTCCAGGGCAGGAACTGTGCCTGCTGAAACCCTCAACAAGGTCTCTCAAACAGGAGGAAGAGACCAGGGACAAGAGGAGTTGGACCTCTCCAGAGGACTGATTCACAGTGTGCCTTGGCGTGTGCAGAAGGTTAAAGTCTTGAGGAGGACCACACCAAGTCCAGGGCTGAACAACCAAACCCAGTGGCCAAGGTCTGTGGGAGGTTTGCAAGGCATGCTGCTTAGCACTAGGACCTGAGAAGCTGTCCCCAGCATTGGATGTTGTGTTGGCGACTTTTCTCTTGCTGTAACCGAGTCCTTGACAAGATGCAACTTTACAAAGGAAGGGTTTGCTTAGCTCCCAATCTGAGGGCACAGTCCATCACAGTAGGGAAGTCCAGTGCCTACGGGACTCTGCTCATATCTGGATGGGTGGGAAAGGAGAGAAAGGAGTTCTGGGTGCTTACACAGCTTTCTCTCCTTTCATTCTTGTTCAGTCCAGGGCCCCAGCCCATGTGATGATGTCCAGTGTGGGTGGGTCCTCTTCTAGTCCTCTCTGAAAACACACACACACACACATACACACAGATGTCCCTCAATAATGTCCTTTACAATTCTTGACTCCATCAAGTTGGCAATGACGATTAACCATCATAGACACCGTACTTGAAAAGTTACAGGCCCATGGGTGAGGGGACTGACTGCCAAGCTTAACAGTCTGAGTTCGATTCCTGGGACCCACATGCTAGAACTGACTCCCACAAAGTGTCCCCTGACCTCCACATATGCCAACACGTAGACACAAAGACACACACAAACACACACAGAGACACATGCAATAAGTAAATGAATGTTTTAAAGACCCATTAAAGAGCACAACACTGCAGTTAAAGAGAAATAAAGGGATTTTTTATACTTAGAATGTATTATAACACAATCTAGTGAATGCAGAAAATGATTATTGCAGATTTCAAGTCCACTAAGAGTAAATTTTAAATATTCTCATCATTGAATGTGGCATTTGGATTGACAGGTATGCTAATTATCTTGATTAAAGAATTTTACATTGTTATATTCCGAAATAATGCATAATTTTTAACTACAGGAGCATAGAAACTGTGTTTTGTCAAATTTTAATTAACATTTTAAATAAAAGATTTTATAAATGCCAAATGCATTCATTTTTTTCAAGTTGTCAGGGAGTACCAATAGAAAGAAAAGAAGTAAGAGTGTCACCCAGTGCCTGTGAGGTACAACACTCTACTGAGGAGGTGATGGCCAGAAATGATGCTATCCAGAGCTGCTGATGGGGCTATGTGAGGGCTGAGGCGGGATGGCTGCGGTGTGGAGCTGAGGTACGAGGGCCGAGTTAACAAACTGAGGGCTAAGGTGTGAGGCTGAGGTGTCAGGTGTGGGATGGGAAGGCTTGTTCTCTGTGAAAGATCACTTGATTACCCATCCACAGGGAAGAGTCAACACATTGGAAGTTGTTTAATTGTGAAGAGTCCTCAGGAGGCCCAGGAATTTTCCCTGAGTGTTCCCCCAGACTCCTGATAGTTGCGGGTCCCTAGAGAGTCCTTAGAAACCAGTTCTGTAGATCTAGAATGTGTCACTACTTGTCAGAGTTGCCCACCAGTCACCACTCACACCACAATCAGGAAGTGTCAGGAGAGAGATGGGGTCCTCCGGAGGAGGTGACTCTTTACCCTGCTGGGATTTGGTCCTCCCCACCCTTAATTCAAACCTAGAGAATGACTTCATGCCAATAAACAAAAATAATTGTCTCCAGTGTTGCCCGTCAACATAAGGGAGTACCAAAGCTAGTTACAATTCCTCAGTTCCTTTGGGGATAACATAAAACAAACACACTTGGGGCTGGAGAGATGGCTCAGAGATTAAGAGCACTGACTGCTCTTCCAGAGGTCCTGGGTTCAGTCCCAGCAACTACATAATGGCTCACACCCATTTGCAATGAGATCTGGTGCCCCAGAACACTGTATACATAATAAATAAATTTACTTTCTGGTAAATTATAGCCATAGTTAAGTCAGACCAAACATCCTGACATTTTGAATTTCACTAACAGCTGACTGAGTGAAAATAGTTTAATATCACTCTGTGTATCATCATATAATATCACTGTATAGTATATTATTATGCATATATTATGGTAATTATATTGAGGTAAAGGGTAAGAAAACACTAATCATTGACCACCTCAGAGTCCAAATTTCCCCCATTTTTCATATGTAAGAAACACAGCTTTTACCACTGTAATTATAGAAAGATTCAACATTATATATTACTCATTTATCATTTCCATCATCCTTCCATCTCACTAGATATTACACGCATGGTCATTTGTAAGCATTAATAGCATTCCATGGGGTAGACCCAAGGACATACCTACTTCTCCATAGCTGCAGTGTTGGCTTCTTCCTTCTTGTACTGTTATAGTCTAAGTTACATGGGAGCTATGCACAAATGGCTTTGTTCCCATCATTCATGACAGCTTTAGCATAAGTTCACAAAAATGAAACTGTAGTATCAACGCGTTTTCTAAATGTTTTGCTAATCTTTATTGCTACAAAATTTGAATGTGCACATTAAACTTGAGTATGTATAATTTGAGATTTCAGATTCCGTGGAAACCAAACCTGGAGGTAATCTACTGTAAACTTATTTGAATGATCAGGACTCGGCACATTCAGCTCTCTATAGTCTACTAAAGGGGTGAGTTTGATAGATCTGTCAAGATCAGCACTAAACGAGGCAGCCAGAGTCTGGCACAGTAGCTGCTTGGGAGAACTTTAAATCCCCCTCAGTGGTGTCAGTAAAACACTTTCATGGATGAAAGATAAACATCATATGTCTTCTGTCATTTGTGGTTCCTAGAAGTCATACAGATATATAAAATCATGGACATGTATATATATGACACAAAAGTAGACTGAAACTGTCTAGGGGACTAGTGGGAAAGGGAAAGGTGACAGAGAGAAGGAATGTGCTC
>LOJH01047468.1:388-13206 GCA_001685095.1 Ellobius talpinus
AGTCAGGGATTATGATGCCTCCAGAAGTTCTTTTATTGTACAGGATTGTTTTGGTTCTCCTGGGTTTTTTGCTTTTCCATAATGAAAGTGAGTATCATTCTTTTGAGGACACGTGTTAAACTATGTTCATAGCAGTATGGTTTATCTTAGCCACAACCTGGAAACAACTTAAATGCCCCTCGACTGAAGAATGGATATGGAAAATGTGGTACATTTACACTATGAAGTACTACACAGCAGAAAAAAATAATGGCATCTTGAAATTTGCAGGCAAATTGATGGGTCTAGAAAACATCATACTGAATTAGATAATACAGACCCAGAAAGACAAAAATCATATGTATTCACTCATAAGTGGCTTTTAAACATAAGCAAATAAAACCAGCCTACAATTCACAATCCCAGAGAAACTAGAAAACAATGAGGACCCTAAGAGATATATATATGGATCTAATCTACATGGGAAGTAGAAAAAGACAAGAACTCCTTAGTAAACTGGGAGCATGGGAACCATGGGAGAGGGTTTAAGGGGAGGGGAAAGGAAGGGAGAGTAGCATAGAAAAATGTATAGCTAAAAAAATAATAATAAATAAACAAATAAATCTTGCATTAAGTCATAATTATATACAGTGGAGAGCATTAGTAAGAAGACATAGTCATTCAATTGAGAGTTTTAAGCTCCATAATTTTCTTTGCAAAGAGCAAAAAAAGAGTTTTTTTATCGAAAAAATTAAGTAGCAGTGGAAGAATTACTTATATGTGCCAAGAATGGGTTTGCAAATATTTGGTTTGTGTCCTAATGGCAAGAACTCTTATATGACTTTTCCATTTCCAGATACAGGCTTTATTGTTTGTTCTCAGACATTCACCCAAATGAACTCTTGTTCAATAAGAAACAGAGCCATAAAAGATCATAGGGAAGGCTGACTATTCTGCTTTTCTTCAGAAAATAATGTTGTATATTAGTGAGACCTCATGTAGTAATGTTGTACTTAAGGGAGACTTTAGTATATGTCATGACATCTGACTCACTAATCTAATGTTCCTCATCTAGAAAAGTGAAGTAAAACCATATTCCATAAGGAAGTAATCTCAATATTCTTTTTTTAGAGTTTTCTTTTTTTCTTGAGAATTTCCTATGTGTATATAATTAGATATGATCACACCTACCACATTTTCCCCTAAATGTCTCCTCCCAGCATCTTGTCTCTTTTATAACCCACTAATTCTAGTTAGTCATGCCCATACATGCGTAGAAAATCTACCAAGGAATGTTATTATTAATTCTTCAGTGGCAGAAGTAAAAATTATCCTAAAATTTTATCAGAAGTTCAAAAGAATCTGATTTCTCTTAAGATACTGTGACTACTACTGAATAGCCGGTTGAAATAAATATTATGGGATTGACCTGATTTTGTGAGTTTTGTGCACATGCAAACTTGCATTTTCAAGTTTCAAAACTAGGGGAAACAAAGGAATATCCTGGGAAGATTCTTCAGATTGATTCTTGCTGGTGGCATGTATAGGCAGTCACATTCATGAACTTCCAGGTTTATTTTTCCATCCTCTGTTGTATTCAGTTTCTGTATGGTGAAAAGTTACAGGCTCATCACTAGTCTCTGGTAGCAGGGTGGGAAAGTGTGCAAGCCCTTGAGAGTAAAGATGATGCATGGAAAGGTGAGAAGCAGCTTGGGAGAATCACATGTTTGACACTTAGCATGTAAGCAACAGTGAAGAGAACAAGGTGCAGTATGAGTCTCAGAGCAGTGGTTCAGTCTCCTACATGTGCCTGGTGCCCACCAGTATAGACCTTTATGGACACAAAGAATCCTGGAGTATTGGAAACCAAAAATCTTCTAAGATGTCTTGCATCTAAGAGCGAATAAAGAATTTAGTCACTTTGGCTTGGACATGTGTTCAGCGTAAATTGGACTTAAGTTTCCTTGCAAGGTTAGCCTTTCCTCTGTGTGTGTGGAACCATGAGATTGCAGAACACAAGAAAACATGTTGATGCTATAGTTAATAAATACATGGAAAAAGACATTATTCTAAATTATCTATGTTAGCTTAGATCCTCAGACCAGTAGCAATGGCAGTAAAAATGGCACTACCTTGATATGGTGACCTGAATAAAAATGACCTCTTTAGGTACTTATACTTTACTGTTTGGTTACTGTTGACAGAGGTTTCTGTCCTGCCCAATCCCGCCACTGTTCAGTCCAAAAGAAACACAGAGCGTCTTAGATTAATTATAAACTGATTGGCCTATTAACTTAGGCTTCTTATTAACTCTCACATCTTAAATTAGCCCATAATTCTTATCTGTGTTGCCATGGGGCTTACTACCTTTTATCAGTGAGGCATTCTCATCTTGCTTCCTCTGTGTCTTGGTGACCACAGCAGTTTGACCCTTTCCTCTTACCAGAATTCTCCTGTTCTTGTTGTCCTGCCTCTACTTTCTGCCTGGTTGTCCCACCTATACTTCCTGTGTGGCTGCTGGCCAATCAGCATTTTATTAAAGCAACACAACTGATGAATCCTTCAAGATCATTGTCCCACAGCAGGCTACTAGCTGGCAGAAGTGTTAGTGAGGGATTAGGAGGTGTGGACTTACAGAGAAGGATGTCACTGGGGTTGGTATTTTAATTCTGTATATTAGAACAATAGCAGGAGAAAGTCATAGAGTAATACAAGGAGCAAAATAGAGAGAGAGCAAATACAAAAAGAGGAAGAAGGCATTAAAACACTAATGGTCAATAATTTCAAATTCTACTAAAAGAACCCTGCAAAATGATGAATGTTGAAAAATAATTAGATTAGATGGTATGTGCCAAGTAAAATAAGCATTCATGAGTTACAGTCAGAATCTTTCAGTACCAGTATCTCTCTCTCCTTCTCTCTCTCTCTCTTTCTCTCTCTCGCTTCTTGAGAAGTTCTCAACTACAGCTACAGCACCATGCCTTTCTGTTACCATGTTCCCAACCATGATGGTTATAAACTCCAATCCAATGAAACTACAAGCAAACCCCTGATTAAATGCTTTCTTTTATAAGTTGTTTTGGTTATGGGGTTTCTTCACAGCAATAGAACAGTAGCTAAGACACTTGACATTATTGTCTGGCATCCCACATTTATTAATTAGAACATGCCTTCACTCGGCAAGTATTTATTGATTCTTCCTGTTACATCTGGCTCTTTTTTAAACACTTACTATGCCTACTGATCAAGATAATAAGACTTATAGTACAAGAAGATTTAAATAAAATTCATAATGCATTATAATAACAAGCATGACAAAATTAAAAGAAGAAAATAGACTGTGGAACAATTTGCTAGCAAATGACGGGGGAAGAATAAGAAAATTAGTATCACCATTTACATCTGCAGCTGTAAGTAACAGCTTTTCTCAAATACTTGGAAGACCTTGAACATACAGGAAGAATGCGCAGAAATATAATGGAGTAGAACATCTTACTAATTCAAGGAGGGTTTCCAGGGAAACTTTGGAAGAGCAAGGAGGAATTTGGTATCCTGAAAAATTCACAAGAAAGACCTGGAGCCATTAAGTTATTAGTGTTAACAAGTCCTCATGTGCAAAGAATGCATGACAAATGGTAAAAATATCCAGATTGTAGTTGGGAAAGGTGATGACTGAGTATACACCCAGGAGTCACAGGAATAGTGGTAGCAGTATGATAAGATGACCAGAGTCAAAGATGGAGTCTTTAGTAATGTTTACATTTATATTCAGTGTGTGGAGAAAACAACAGAAAAAAAGTTGTAGAATAATTTGTAAAGTAGCAGAATAGAGAAATAGTAAATATCAAAAAAGAGGGAGAAGGCACTCAAAGATTAGAATGTTCAGTAGTGCCAAATTCTACTAAAATTAAACCCCCAAAATAATGAATGTTGAAGAGAATTTGATTAGAGGATATGTACCAACCACTATAGGTGTATATGAGTTACAGTCATAGAATCTAAAAAAAAAGTTTTATAATGGTACTATAGTACTGGAGAATTTAGATGGGAAAAATTGACATTTATTCATTGCACAAAGTGGATTCATAAGAACATTTCAGTCACATGTGTAACATATTTTTACTGTGTTGCCCCCAAGCCCTCCTTTTCCTTCCTTGCTAATCCTCTTTCACTCTACTCCCCTTTCCCTGTGGGCAGCAAATACATGGGTACAGCATTTTAATATAATCTACTGATCTTTGTCTTTCCAGAGGAGAGTAAAGACCATTAATATTGAGTTAGTATTGGAATGTATGCACTTGTCCCTATTAGCTTGTTGGGTTGTGAGTATTAGTGCTTTCTTCATCTTCCTTTGTTTAGCCATTGTCCTGCAGTTTGTTCTTTCCTGTGACATCATGGATGTCTTTCTTTCTCTACAGTATTTAGAATTCCTTCAGTTATCTTCTACAGAGCTGACATGGTGCCCATGAATTCCTATAGTTTGTGTTTGTAATGGAGAATAATTCTTTCTCATGAAGAACTATTTTTGCTCAATATAGTAATCTGGGTTGACAGTTACTGTATTTCAGGGTTTGAAACACATTATTCTATGTCCTCCTAACTTCTACAACTTTTGTTATTAAATCTGTCATTCTCATTGATTTATCTTTCTATGTGACTTAGGCTTCTCTCTTGTAACTTTTCTCTTTCTATATTCTGTAATTTGGGATTTTATAAAGAGTTGTGGGTTCAGGTCTTTTCTAGACTTATCTTTTGGGTTCTTAAATCTCTCCTGTATAAATACAAATGTCTTTTCCTAAATTGTTAGAAATTGTGTTGTGCTTTTAATTTAATAAATTTCTACACCTTTAGTTCATTGTTCTCATTTTTATTTGTCCATGATTTGTAACCTTTGTATTCTAATGGTGCCTCATAGACAATTTTTCTTTCTGAGGCTCTTCTAAGCCACAGCACCCACTCTCTACAACTGCACTCACTACTGTCAGAGCTGGGCACTCCTGCTTGAGGTTGAGTCTACCAAAATGTACTCTTGATTCTCCCATTCCACTTTCTAAAGTCTCCTTTCTTTATTAGTAAAATATTGATCTTTCAGCCACCCAAGTCACCACATAGTGGATCACCAGCTCTTCCTAGTTTACTCTCTGGACAGCCTAGCAACCTGTGCATGGATAATGGCATCTACTATTTTCAACTGTTACTGTAATTCAACAAGAGCATTTTATGTATCAGGTTCTTGAAGCATTGAACCAAGAAAGCAATGAAGTTAGGATGCTTCCAAACAGTGTACCTATCTTACGTTACTAACAATGCTTTAACTAACTGATGATTTGGTGGTGGTTAATAAGACTTTAACTTTGCTTTTCTTATGCATGACTCATTTTGTGTGTGTGTGTATGTCTTTGTCTGTGTCTGTGTGTCTGTGTCTGTGTTTCTGGAGTGTCTCCTCATGAAAAATAGGCTAATTCTGACCTTGTCATCCTCCTGCTGCAGCCTCCTGAACCTGAAAAAACAGCACAGGTGACTATGCCCTTACTGAACATTGTTTTAACTTGGCTGCTGGATGTGAACCATCAACATAAGCATCTAATTGTATATCCTTTCAACTATTATTAATAGAATCCAAATCTCAACTCGGTATTTCTTAATATATCAATATAGAATTAAAATTGCATGTTTTAGGCAGTATTGACCAGCAACATTTAAGTGGGAGAAATCAGGGGGAGACACCTCCAGATAGTCCTGCTGTGTCCTGACCAGGACTAGCCTTTATGGTTAGCTTGTGGTATTTAACTTCATTTTCAGTGCAACTTTGCCTGGAAGCTCTCTCATCATGTTTGACATAACTTTTAACCTAGATATGCTAAACCTGTCTTTTGTTTTTATGCTAATGTAGGGAGAATGTTTGAAGAGGAATACATTATTATTTTTTTCTAAAATTATATATAAATTATTCATTTTATAGCATTATTGTTTTTTCCTTTGTTCTTTCTAAGTATAGCAAAGATTTAAAATTTTTTCCTTGTTAAAAACATGTATAACATGCCTTCATCATGTTTTCGGTTCCCACAATTACCTCGCAGATTTCCCCACCTACCTACACACCCAACTTCATGCTCTTTTTCTCTCTCTCAAAAAGAAAAAAACATACAAAAAAGTAGAGTTCATTTTGTGTTGGCCAAATACTCCCGGTGCAGGGCCTGCTCTGGAGTGTGATTGGCACATCTATAGAGACTCCACTGGAGAAAACTGATTTTCTCTTTGCCAGCAGGTATCAGTTGCACATAGCTTCTTGGTTGAAGGCAGGACACCATGTCCACTTCCCTTCTCAATGTTGGGACCACGTCTGGCTCAAATTTGTGAAGGTTTGTGCATGTGTTCATAATGTCTGTGAAATCATATGCACCTTAGTCCTATTGGGAAGATGCCATTTCGTCAGTTATTCACAACCTCTAGATCGTACAATACTCCTACCTTCTCTTCTTCACAGATCTCTGCACCTTGAAGGGAGAGGTTTGGTGAAGACATACTATTTAGGACTGAGTTCCCTGAAGTCTCTCACTCTGAACATTTTTCGGTCATGAGTCTCTGAATTAGTTCCCATCTGCTGCAAGAAGAAGCTTCTCTGATAAGGTTTTGTGAGGCACTGATCTATGGATATAGCAATATATCATTAGAAGTCATTTTATTGCTATATTACTTTAGTAGATAATAGTAGTGGGGTTTCCCCTAGGTCCATGACCTATCTAGTCTCAGATTCTGTACCACTTTAGACATATCATATGTGGATCCATTCTCGGAGAGTTGGCCTGAAATCTGTTTTTTTAAAGGTTGGTTATTGTCTTGTTTGTATCACAATTACACTAGTATATCATGTGGTCAGGTCACCACTGTAGGTTACATGGTTTGTAGCAGGGTGATATTGTTTACCTTTCTCATCCAGGTGTGTGTAGAGTAACTTCTGGTACCTCAAACACTAGTCAGTAGGGCTGTAGAAGTAGAGGCTTCTAGTTGGGTACCAGCTAAACTTCTTCACATTCAGTGACATGAATGAAGTTATCTTCAGCAATGAGGCCTTACCATAAGGCTACGGAGAGCGTCTCAGCAAAGAGATGTATTAATAGTTTGCAATGTTTGAAAGAGGGAAGTCTATGGGACCCCTTTGGCCAATTACTCAACAAGATGTAACCCATGCCTGGCACTAGATGCTTTAGCTGGTAGACTAAGAAATATACTTGAGGCATTGTCTACCCTAGCCCCTTCCCTATTAAAGAAGAGTATCTTCCGTTTATTGCTAGTTGTTTTCCTATGGTAGTTCATATTTAGGTATCTTTTTGAAATCATTCTTTCCTGATAATTAATATGTACTAGAAACTACTTCACAAGTTAATTTTACCTTTGTAAATGAAAGACAATGACTCAGTTGTACACATTTATTGCAAAATCTCACATAATTAGTCATAATTAACTCATTTACATGTTGAAATCAGTATTTAGTTTTCTAAACAATTACAATTTAAAGTTAAGGAATATGTTTTAAGGAGCCCATAGCTGCAGTAATGGGAGCTATCATCCTTTATAAACTAATTAAACTCATAATTACACATGAAAAGCAGGCTAAATGAATCTTGCCTGGCAGCTGGTATGACTTAAATTTTACTGTGATTATTTAATTATGATCACTATAGGAAGCATGTTTAATGTCCCTATGCATTTTTTTAAATTTCTCAGATTGTCAGTTGTATGGAGTGTTCATTAAAGTCTCTGAGGTTGCCAATTAACTCCTATTTATAAGTAAGTTCTACTCAAACACCCATCTGTGGCTTGTCTATAATGGGTAACTTATCAGATCCCACAAAGTCTTTTGTCAAGATGGAGACTTCCTTGACACATGAGTATTTGAAATATCAGAAAGGGAATATGAAATAAATTGCAAGTTGATGCCAAAACAATTAACCAATCTTGATAAAGATTTCGCAGAATAGGCAGTTTAGAATTAGGGAAATTAAATCAAAATATCACAAATACAGACCTAATCAAATTAGAACAAATGACTACAGAGGGAGAAAAATAAAAATCATTAAAGCAAAACTGCTTTCAAAGGGAAGAATTTGTGTATGAATTACTTCAAGTTACTTAGGAAAATTTTTACAGAATGAGAATAGTAGCGCACTTACAGAGATAATACAAAGAAAATCAAAAGTTAGGTGTAGTGACTCAGCAAATTACTTTAAATACCTAGAAATCTTGTAAGCATGGACCTATGAGTATGTGTAGGGGAAAAAAATACAGGCATAACCTGGCAACCAGCCTACTTGGCACACTGTGTTTCTAAGTATGAAGCATGGCACCCCATGCTCCTGAAATCAGAACGCTGAATTCTGAAGCAGCCTGAGTAGCCTCTCTCCTCTAAGTGCTTCTTCCATGTAGAGACCCTGGTGGTATGAGTGCTCACTCTTCAGTCTGAGGTAATGGGCTAACCAATCTCACTCCATAGGCTGCCACTGTATAAGTGGTTGCTCATGCGCAATAAAGCAGACACTGCTCCTTGAAACCATCTCAGAGTTGTTTATCTCCACACCCTTTATCGGCCCATGGGCATTGCTGTCTTGGTAGGGGATGCCCTGGAATGACAGCATCTAATTAGTGAAGAAATTTGGTTGTGCTCTAAATTAATTGGGGTCCAAATAGGAAAAAATATTATACATAAGAATATTTATTGTATGATCATTTTATGCATGTATATAATGTTTTGATCATATCTATCACCCATTATCTCCCCTATTCTTACCTTCACTTTTACTTCCTAATTTCACATGATATTTTTTTTAAACTCACTGAGTTCACTTTGGCAAACTGTATGTGCACGGGTGTAAGACAGTCTGTTGGAGCATGGGAAGAAGTCTGCATCCCTGAAGGAAACTGACTGCCCCTCCCCCAGCAGCCATCCCTCACCAATAGTTTTTCAGACAGTCATAGGACTTCATGAGCCCTTCCCCCACTCATATTGGTAGTTTGCTTGGTTTGATCTTGTACATGTCTTGTGGATGCTGCCCAAGCTGCTGTGAATCCGTGTGCAATAGCACTATCATGTCAGATAAAGGCCTCAGTCACCTGCTACCTACCTGCTACCTCTGTCTCATATATTCTCTCTTATTCTGTGCATCTGCAGCAGGCTATCATCAACTGCAAAAAGAATCTAAGGCCTCCAAAAGTAAGATACAAACCTAGAGATTCACTAGTCTATGGGTATAATGATAGGACATTAGAGAGTAGTTTATTATTGTGTCAATTTAGAAGAAAAAGAGTATTAGATTATGTCCCTACAGACTGACCTAGCCGACGCTGGGATTTTAGCCCAGTTAACAGTGCCAGGCACAAGTTCCCCTTTGTGGAGCATGGCTCAGATCAAATCACGAAAAGTCAATTACTCTCACAACATCCGTGCCACCATTATTCCAACAGCTCGCCTATATACTGTATGCCAAACCAGTTGTTATTGTAGGACTCACAGCTCACAAATGTGAAACATGTTCACTTTGTCCCCTGGCAGCATGATTAGACCCTTACAGCACTATTACTATTACTATATTACTAACCAATGTAATGATGATTGCAGGTAAGTGCCAGCTTAATTTTTCCAGAAATTAAGAATTTGTATACACTAAGAAATCCATTTCTATTTCATTAGTTGATTTTGGTTCTTGCCATTTTTTTCAAGATCAAAATGATTACCTAATGAATTCATGAAAGAGTATTATCATCATGACAAAACAGTTTTATGTACTATTTATTTTATATTTGATCTACAACTTTCTAAACATCTTTAAAGATTCTATTTCCCACGGACTATAAACATGCAATTTTGTTCATTTGTTTGCTGTTACTGCTCTCTACAAGAATTAATATGTAAAGTACAAGTGCAAAGAGAAACCAATTTGTCTCAGTCAGTAGGCGCTTTCAGAAACTCATCCTCTATCATTCAACTAAGAAAAGGAAGAGTACTTAGAGGGAGGGACATTCTTATCTATGAGACAAAGGGCTTTTTTATTTCCTGAAACAAATTTCTTTTAAAAAAATTAGCATTTCATAGATATGATACTTTTGCCCCTAAAGTAACCAATAGTTGTAGAATGTTTGTATGCTGCTCTTTTTTGTTTGTTTGTCAACTTCCATAATAAGAAGTTCTTAATTGGGAGAAGTGCCTATCCCAAAAGACAGATAAACAAGGAAAAATTATCAGAAGATTTTTAATTCATGTATTCACATATACATGGACGATACCATGTATATCTCACA
The DNA here is from genome assembly GCA_001685095.1 of Ellobius talpinus. Lineage (NCBI taxonomy): Eukaryota > Metazoa > Chordata > Mammalia > Rodentia > Cricetidae > Ellobius > Ellobius talpinus. The sequence goes on from LOJH01047468.1 coordinate 10,664, forward strand.
GAGATCTTTGAACCCAGCTAATAGAACAACTTCCAGAAAAGAAAAGTATATTTTAGAGAATTAATGAAAGTAAGGAAGATGTAAATTTCTAGAGACATAATCATCTGAGAAGGGGTGTGGTTGTGTATTTGTGAGCCTGCATGCGTATGCATACATGTACATGCTAAACATAGTTTATGTAATGTAGATGTCTGTACAATCCCTTGCCAGAAAAGCATCTAGCCTTGCTTATCCTGGTATCCAAGGTTTGAATACATTTTTCACTATATTTTTATCTTTGTGGATGAATTTACTGACTATTGTCAAAGAATAGGGGCTTCAGAGTGCTTTCCTTCATCTACTTATTTTAATGGTCCTTACAGCCTGGTACCACAGAATAGTCTACTCTCTTACATAGACAATCACAATTTAAAGAAGCATAAATAGTTCTGAAACTCCAATTTTTTCCAATTCATCAATAGATACAACTTCTTATTTCCTGTTCATTAAACCTGGGCATTTTCTGCAACTGTAATAAAACAGCCTTCTAAAACTTTTGTTGAAAATATGATCAGAGCTCCCTTAAACACAAGGAATGCAAACACCCTGGAGTTAATGAGCATTGGCTGAACCTAATCTGACTGACTTGTGCTAATGTGGGAAATCTAAATGAAGAGACTCAGGAAGATATGCTTTCCTCACCTGACTAAATAGGTCAAGGAAAGGAATTGTAACAAGGAATGACTGACTCAGAAACTTATTTGTACTTGAGCTTGGGGATTTATATTACTTCAAACACTGGCCTAGTTTATGACTGGTGAAATGTTGAATTGAAAGTACCTATCATAGAGCTACCTTGATGAATGACATTGGCAGTCAACCAAACTAAGAAATTTCAGGGGCCAGGTGGTTATGCCAGATAAAAACACAGAATTTCTGATTCTTCATAGCAAAGAAAATTGGGTTTCAAAATGGAAGACTTATATTTCATAAATAATATTTTGTTTGCAACAAAAATAAGCCTACTAATGGTAAATGTAAATTTTAATGGCAAAGAGTGAATTGATGAATTGAAATGAGTCTCCTAAAGAATAGACAGCATTTGAAATATAATCCATTTCCCATAAGCTACTGTCCCATCAAAACAGACTCTCTGAGGAAAGACTACAGTGTAGAAGATGGTGAGCTTTTGTGTTTTGATGCAATCAAAGCTTCCTCTGTAAGTCATAATAGAGATATTTCAGGAAACAATTCTTTGGGTTTTCATGTTCACTGAGACTAATACAAAGGATAAATTTGTGCTAAATCGCTTGTATTTTAGAATTTTATCTTTTAGAGCAGTGGAATATCTGAGAGAACTTGGGAGTAAAGTTCTTAAAATAAATTGAAGATTAATAATCATATTTACAGTGAAATCTGAGATGGCTAGGCATTTATATGTCCCCTTAGCCATGATTGCCATGTAGAGAATAATTTCCTGTGCACCAGGGTGAAATGAAATAAAAGGAATTTATGCCCTGGCAATGCTGAAGCATGCATGGGCAGCTCGTATATGGCAGTTCTGTTGAACTTATCCATATTGGGCTTCATGGTTTAAGTTGATGAGGACCCATGACCAGGTTCCTTCCTCAAGAGGGCACCAGATCTCACTGCAAATGGCTGTGAGTCACCATGTGCTTGCTCTGTGCACCATGGTAGGATATAACAAATCTCTGAGTGTCCATAGTAGCTCAATCTCGCCATTTAAGGGGTGTGCTATAAATGGGTGTGTACATAGTTGACATGTTCTTGTGTTCCCCTTGTGAATTCAAAACATGTCTTTACTATGCCGATTATGGAAGTTAGGGTTCAGTTACCTTACAAAGTATTATACAGAAAGAAAGGTGGTATGAGCAGTGGATGGGAGACAGACCAGGGTAAAGAAAGCAATCACCCTCTCCTTTGAAAGCCTTGGATTCTATAGCTACATTGCTTGATTAGAGGGAGAGATGATTAGTCGCCAGTAGAAATGTGATTTAGTTCCCTCTCTTAAGCTTGAACAAAAGGGTTACTGGAGCTAAATTTCTGGGTAAAAATTGTGATTGTCTTTTCTGGAAGTCACACCTAGAATAGAAAGTTGCATGGCGTCCTCTGGGATGAAGTCCTATTTTTCATCACTAAACATTTTCTTTATTTAGTTTATCACAACCTCCCTCTTCCTCCTTCTATCCTACACTTTCTCCTATCCCCCCTCTTTCCTTTTCTCTTTTTCTTATTTTTATAAATGTTGGATAAACAAAAGCAAATATCAATTTAAACATAGTAGTTCTTGTTTTCTCTCTCTTTCTCTCCTGTTGTATGTGGGGGCCTATGCTTATCTGTAAGTAGATGCACATGTGTGTGCATGTGCAAACAGAAGTCAGAGAGGTTATCCTCTATCATTCTCATCCTAGATGTTCAGCCTATTACATAACTGTAAAGATCTGAACGCTGGTCTTTTCTCTCTCATTTTTGCACACCAAACACTCACAAACACTGAGTCATCCCTTTGGTCCCTCCAATCTTTCTTATGTGAATTCTTTTTT
>LOJH01047469.1:0-13206 GCA_001685095.1 Ellobius talpinus
GAGCCGCGGGAGACGGAAGTAGTGCCCGGCACCGCGGGCACATCCCCGGACGCCTCAGCCATGGACGCGTCCCTGGAGAAGGTCGGTACGGAGGGATCGGGCGGCGCTGCGGCCCCGGGTCTCCGCCTTTCGGGCGACTGTTCCCCGTGGGAAAGGGGTCGGGGCTGAAGAGCCTCTCCGGAGGAGGCGTCCAGCCCGGGCCTGGCCACGTCACAGACGGAGTGGCTGAGGGAGGTGGGCCCCGCGCTGTCGGAACCGGCCTTGGCTTCGCGGAGGCTCGGCTTGGGGCTGGGCCTGAACCGGCGCTGGCCCCGTGGGATGACAGGAGCAATCGGTGTGGGCCCCAGAAGCGCACAGGAAGAAACCATAATTGTCACGGAGCCCACTGCAAAACCACAGTGCTTTCCAAGTTAGGAGACAAATCGTGAACTTTGGCGGGAGTAGGAATCACCTGGGGACCTCGGTAAAATTATGGATTTGCAGCCTCTGATCTGAAGCTGTGGTGGGCGGGGACTCTGTTGAGTTTAACAAGTTCCCCACGTGATTCCGATGCTATAGCCTACGAACCCCGGGCTAGAACCCCTAGAATCCAGAACGGTGTGGGTAGTCCGTAAATAGTGATTTTATTTGGGGTAGGGGCTGTCCCAGCTGGTCTTTCAGTGTCTTGGGTTCCTCTTTCTGAGAACCACTAGAGGCCTTCAGGTCAGCCTCAAGCCCACTGGAACCTGCGTTTACCCTGTTTACCCCTTGGGGCAACAGCCACTTGATGGACCTGGCTGACTGCTCTGGCGTGTTGAATGGATTCTAATTGTCCCCACCGTAGGTCGGGCAGTTGAGAACAGGTGCTTGGGCTTCTTCATGGACCCTGTTTTCATTGCCTATCATTCTGTCCCTGCAGCCTTTTCTCTCTGACCCTTCTTGAAATTCTGCTTATCTGATGTGATGTAAATCTAGTTTCTCCTCCTCTTCCTCCCCCTTCCCCTCCTCTTCCTCCTCCTCCACCACCACAACCACTACCACCACAACCACCCTCCTTTTCACTCTCTGTCCCTCCCTCTGTCTGTGTTTCTCTCCCCTCCCCGTCCCCCACTACCCAGTCTTGTGAAGTAACCCTAGCTAGTCTGTAACTTACTGTAGACTAGGCTGACCTCAGACTTAAAGTGGTTCTCCTGCCTCTGCCTTGTGAGCTACTGGGATTACAGGAGTGTGCCATCATGTCTAACTGGGGCTCCTCTTTCAGAGAAGCAGCTGTTGTAGTTGTGTTCACTGGTCCCTGGAGAGTTGAAGGCAGTAATTGTAGAAATGAAGCCAGATGTCTTCATGTGCACACAGTGGCATATTTTGCCCCTCAACTATTTAGCATAAATTGGGTGGAAAACAATCATGGAAGAAGATATCTTTTTATTTTTCTTTGTTCTTCTGATTAGTGTAGTGTCCACTTTTTGGTACCATGAGTTTCATTCAAGATTGATGATTCTCAACTCTAGGTTAGGTTTTCTCCCTGGGGAACATTTGGCAATTTCTGGAGATATTTTAGACTAGGATGTCACAAGAGAGGTACTACTAGGACCTACTAGGAAGAACCCAAGGATACTGTTGAATATCTTGTGTTGCACAGGACAGTTGCACATAGCAGAGAATATCAGCTATGCGGAAGCTGAGAATGGTTGATATCATGTGTGTAACTCCAGGAGCTGAATAGAAAGTGATGCTGACATGTCCTTTCTGTGTTTCTCATTTCTTAAGAAGGCTTTATGTCATTCCATTAGAAACCTGTAAGAACCGAGATGACCTGTCCTCTGAGAATATCTGAAAACTAAAAAGTGGGTAGGAATCCTACTGTGGGTGGTAAATTTCTGAGTATTAAGTGATGATAAAATGTTTAACCCCTCCAAAGAAGATCTGAAGAGGTACTGAAACTCCAGATGCTTAAAGAGATGGAACTTAAGTTGCATTATACATTGAGGGATTCAGAAGACGTGGACTGAAAGTCCCTGCCTTAGGTTAGTGTGAAAATGATAAATGTAAGTTTTGTTTAAAAGGTAGGGCTCAGAAGGCTGTGATGGTGCACACATTTAACTTTAGATATAGTGAGTAATTTCTGTTAATGATAAATGGACAGGAAAGCCTCTGATGTAATAAGAATTAGATAACTTCTGAAAATAGTTTGGATTGAAAGGAAACATTGAATTATGTCCCTTGTTCCCGTTTCTTTGAAGAATAGATGAATTTGGGCTAGATTTTACATTTCCAATATAAATTTGAGAGCTATTTGAGTAGTTTCTGAGTGATCCTGCTTCACTTGATCCGTGTATAATTTATAGAGCCACAGAAACCACAATGTTATTTGATATTTATCCTCTGAAACTTCAATATCCCAATCCTCTAGGGCAGTGGTTCTCAACCTGTGGGTTGCGACCCCACCAAAGTAGAATATCAGATATCCTGCATATCAGATATTTACACTACAATTTATAACAGTAGCAAAAATCACAGTTATGAAGTAGCAATGAAATAATTTTTATGGCTGGGGTCACTACAACATGAGGAACTGTATTAAAGGGTTGCAGCCTTAGGGAGATTAAGAGTCGCTGCTCTAGGATGCAGTATGTGACCATCACTCAGTAGAACCCTCCCTTCAGTCCCCTTATCAAACTGTAACTCTGCACTCTGCTTCTTCTTGGGTAATCTGACAGGGCAGTCCCTTTCCTTACCATACTGGTTTTCTTTCACAGTGGTACGTGAAATGAGTTGACTCCACACCAGATAGGCCAATTGAAGGTACAAGGAATTCAAACTGAGAGTTGAGAGAGGGATTGGGGAGAACTGAAGTGTTGTTACTCTGAGATTAGTTCTTTATAAGTAAAACTGCAAAATAAAAGAGGTTAGGGGGCTAGAAAGATGGTTTAGTGTTTAAAAGCACTGTTGCTCTTCCAGGGAGCCCAGGTTCAATTCCCAGCACCCACATGGTAACTCACAACTGTCTGTACCTCCACTTCCTTCGGATTCAGCACCCTCTTCTGGCCTCAGGCATGTACGTGGTGCACAGACAAACATGCAGGCAGAACATCCATAACATAAAATAAATCTGAGAAAAATTTTAAGTAGGTAGGTATCTTCTATCACCTTACGTTCAACATGTAGGAAACAGGGTTCTGGAGCTGGAGAGATGACTTAGTGGTTAGGAGTGTTTACTACTTCTTCAGAGAATCCAAGATGGCTCTTGATCACCTGTAATGACACTTCTCTGACTTTAGAAAGTACTTGCACAAACATGGCATGCATACACACACATACACATAAATAAAAAAGAAAAAATTGAAAAACAGAAACAAGGTCCTGGAGATTAATTTTAATATTATGTTAATATACAAGTCAGTACTAGCACAGGATGTACGATGGACCATATTCAGTTATTCACCACATTCACTTTTCAGTAATATCTTGCAAGCTTTTCATGTTGAATGAAAAATGTCATTCTTCCCGGATATTCTGTTTAGACAAGGTGTGCTGCAATTTGTTTTAACTCCACCCTTGAGCAAACTCAGGACAGTTTTTCAAGCTCCTCAACTGCTGGTATTTGTGTCAACTGATTCTTAGGTGTGGGAGGTTCATTGCAATAATCATGTTTAACAGAATTTCTGACCCCCATCCACTGGATTCTAGCAGTACACTCCTAGCTGTGACAATTAAAAATGTCTCCAGATGGGGTGGGCAGAATTGCCTCTGGTTGGGAATCATTAGCTGACAACCCAGAGCTACTGTTCAGTTAGGAAGCCACTAGTTACACTTGCCAACTTAAATCTAGATATACTGAAATCAAGCAGAATTAACAATTTCCTTAGTGCATTAACCACATTGCTAACAATATGCGTAGTGCTTAACAGCCACCTATGGCTTTGACTACTATCCATGGCAGCACAGGGCCAGACCATTTCAATTACCAATGCAGTAGAACTGGGTGGTTTAATTAACTTGTTAGAGCTACTTATCTCTGAAAGAGGCAACTTCAACTCTGTTTTTTACCTAAGACCACTGTCATTTGTGTGTTTTGTTTGTCTTTGAGACAGGATACCGCTGTGTAACCAAGGATTACCCTGAACTCATGATGTGTCTTCACCTCCTGAGTGCTGGGATTACAAACTTGTGCCATCACACCCAGCTTTGTGTAGTCCTGGGGACTAGTGGGTACTAGGTAGCACTCTGTCTGAGTTGTGTCACTGGCCCTCGTTTTCTGTTCTTGTCCTTATCCTAAACTAAATATTTCTTGTTTGAGTCTGATGTTGGAAAAAGAGAAGTTATTATCTTACTGTTAAAAGTGTATAAAGAGGAACAAAAGCAGTGTGAATAGACCATCCTGATCGCTGTTGGTAAGGGTGACCAGAACATTTATGTCTGCATGAGAAAAGGGCTGGACAGAAGTAGTCATAAGAGTGACTACTGCCTTTTTTGAAGATGTGGGTTTGGCTCCCAGCACTCATGTAATGTGACTCACAATGCCTGGAACTTCAGTTCCAGGGGATCTGACTGACACCCTCTGGCTTTCAAAGGTACCTATATGTGTGTGATATTCTTAAATTTATGCAGTCTCACACATATACACATAAGTTAAAATAAAAAATCTCAAAAATTAAAAAAAATTTGTATGTTCATTGGAGTTTTGCCTGCATGCATGTCTGTATGAGGCTGTCAGAAGCCCTGGAACTGGAGTTACAGACAGGTGTGAGCTGCCATGTGGGTGCTGGGAATTGAACCCAGGTCCTTTGGAAGAGCAACCAGTGCTCTTAACCACTTACATTTTTTTAAAGCATGAGAAAAGAATTCTAGTGAGGCAATTTTAAAAATGATTGGTTTCTGTGTGTACTGTGACAAGAGCCCACTCTTTCACATAATGTAGAGTGACTTCTTTGTAGACAATGATGGTCTGAAATTTTAGCTCTCATTCAAAGTGAGGATTTTGCATATAGGTGCCTGGGAGTTACGGGAGTAAATGATTGCTCATTGCTGGGTATCAGAGGAAAGGGATTTGCTGTTTTAGAGATCTGCTCCTAAAAATGTATGTCTTGACTGGGTATGGTGGTGCACGCCTTTAACCCCAGCACTCAGATGGCAGAGGGAGGTGGATCTCTGTGAACTTGAGGCTGGCCTGGTCTACAGAGTGAGTTTCAGGATTGCCCTGGCTACATAGGATCTGTCTCACACAAAGAAGCATGTGTGTGGCCTTGGTGATTCTGATGGCAGAGGTGTTGGTGGCAAAGCTTTTGGTGCTCTCCTCCCACTCCCAGTCCTGATGTTATAGTTAGAATTGTGAATTATATTATAGCCTAGGTTGAATGTTGTGTGTTTTCACTTAAAGCAGAAATCTGTTTTAATCTGTACGTTCTTATTAGTTAAAGGTCAGAATACAGTGCTGAGTGCTGGAGACAAGAGATGAATGGTCCCTGTAGGGTTATGGTAGAAAGGACAACATCTTTACTTTGTTTTGCTTTATTTTTGAGATGAGATCTTGCAATATAGTCCAGGTGGGCTTCAAACTTACTTTTTTCAGCCTCCCATTTGGTATTACAAGAATGGACACCAGAATAGGTTACTAGGTGCACATGTTTAAATAAGTCATTGTGTAAGGAGGAGTAAAAAGTAGTATAAAAATGAAAAAGAAATGAAATTGATGGCCAGTCAGGAGTTTTGAAGAAGAGGGCATTTGGAGTATTTTTAAAATTGTTTTTGTGTGGGCTTATTATTATTATTATTATTATTATTATTATTATTACTGTGTGTGTGAGAGAGTAGGTGCAGGTGTGCCGGTATGATTACAGAGGAACAAGAACTTAGAAATAAAGCTTTCCTGCTGTGTGGTATCTTTTTCATGGTGCACTATTTGGAAGGTAGTATTCATGACATAATGTCTAAGTGATGAATTTTAGAATCTGGTTCCTGGGGGTGAGGGTCTGTGTGTGTGTGTGTGTGTGTGTGTATGGGTGTGTGTGTGTTTGTTTTAATTTAGACTTGGATTTTTCAATTTCCGTGTATCTCCATGGTGATTTGGATGCTCTATTAGTTACTTTTCTGTTGCTGTGATAAAACGCCATGACCAGGTTTTCTTTGGGCTTATAGTTCCAGAAGGTTCGGACCCATAATGGCAACTGCAGTCACAGCAGCTGGAGCTGGAAAAGTGAGTCCACATCTTGGACCACAAACAGGAAATAGAGTCAAATAGGGATGGCAGTAGACTTTAAAATCTCAGATCTTGTCCCCAGCACATACTTCCTCCAGCTAATGAACTCCCCAGTAGGGCTTTCAGCTGGGCACCAAATAGTCAAATGCCGTATGGGGGCATGTCATTCAAACCACCACTGATGATGCCTTTCTTGTCCCTCTACTAGATGTTTGTGTGTGACTGATGTTTGATGTCTCATGCTTTTAATATTGTTGTCTCTTTAGCTGTACAGATTTTTGTCACTCTTTTGCATGTTTTTCTGTTTTACGTTTTTTGCAAGATTAAATACTAATAGTTACATCTTGTCAACAACTGTATATCCCTTTGAAATTGGAGATTATGATGTTTTATGGATGAATAATTATAGTATGTTTTCATGTCCTCACAGACACACTCAGACAGAGAAAGAGATGTCTTTTCGTTTTCTAAAATTTCTAGTGGGGATTGCTTGGCATGCCTGTCCTGTGCAGGTCTGAGAACGGCTTGTGAGAATTGACCTCAGTTTCCACAGTGTGGGTTCTGAGGCTCAAACTTGGGCCATCCAACATGCAGCAGGCACATTTACCATTCAGCCATCTCAATAATCCTGTTTATTATTGAGGCAAAGTTTCATAAAGCTCAGCAGAGATTGGCCTTGAACTCCTCCTAATCTTCCTGCATCAGCCTTCTAAGTCCCTGGCTTCTTATTTTACTTTTTAAAAGTAAGCATACACAGAGGCTGAAGAAATAGTTCAACAATTAATTAGGAGCACTTGCTGTTCTTGCAGAGAACATGGATTCCATTTCCAGCACCCACATGTCAGCTCTCAGCTGCCTATAACTCCCATTTCAAAGAGGTTCCAACACCTTCTCCTGACTTCCATGGGCACCTGCACTCTCAAGGTACACATACAGACACACAGGCAAACACATATAATAAAAACTTGAAATCAATCATAAACAGTACTTGGTTTCATTGTGACATTTTCATATATATATATATATATATCATTATACTTTGTTCTAACTTTTTCCCCTTACCCACTTGTCCTCCCCTGTGTTCCCTGCCCCTCACTTGCTTGGCCCCTTCTTTCCACATTCTACATACATGTTGCATGTAGATCCCAGGTGTTTAAACAAATTATTTTACTCGGGTTTATTTATTTTTAAATTATTTGTGTAATATGCATAGGTGAACACTCAATGCCACACACAATATGCATATGGAGGTCAGAGGACAATTTTGTGGAGTTGATTCTGTCCTTCCACCTTTCCATGGGCTCTTGTGGCAAACACTTATCTACTGAACCATCTCACAGGCCCTTCTCTAGAGTTTAAATAAAGAAAGATGAAGACAGGAAAGTAAATCTTTTGTAGAATTTGTGAGAACCTGGTGACACCTACACTACAGGTGTGCTGCCTTCATTTCCCTTATAGCTCATAAACCACCACCACATAAATTTCCCTACCTTTGCTAGAAGGAAAAAGGTTTAAGATCTGAAGTAAACATTTAGCTACAGGTAGAGTGACTACATCCTGGTTTGCCTAGGACCATCCCAGTCTATACCTTTTGTCCTGGTTTAATTATTAATACTCTTAAAGTGCCCCTGTTGGGTCACTTGCCACAGGCTTGGCAAATGATGATGATGATCCATTCCCCTAACTATATTTTGTTCCTAGCTACAGAGACTTGTTCCAGTACTATAATTTTTTTTTCATCTAGTTGTAACATTGCAGAATGGGAAATTTCCCTGAATGGAGAGTTTCTGAGTAAAAATATGAATTAAAAAGATGATCATGATTTGGGCATGGTGCACACCTTTAATTCTAGCACTCAGGAGGCAGAGGCAGCAGGATCTCTGAGTTTGAGGTCATTTTGATCTGCATAGTAAGTTCCAGGACAGACAGGCTATGGAGAGAGAGATACCCCAAAATGATCATTAAAAGTAAACTTTCGTTATGTGGGAAATATGTATAAGGTGGTTAATAAGCATAATGCCTCATGATTATTAAGGATCATCCTACTTATTCTGTGGCAGCCCTTATGCTTAGTGTTAAAGCAAAATTAAATTATAACCTTATTCCTAAGAGTGGGCTGTAGAAAATACTGTTTTCTCCTTAATATCATGAAATAGTCCAATTCCATTTCCCCCCTTACATCATAGAACAGTCCCCTTCTATGTACTAAAATAGGCATCTTTGCGTAGTTTCTGGACTATTTGTCTTTGTTTTTTTAGGCAGAATCTGATGTATCTCAGGCTGGCCTCAAACTCATTGTGTAGCCAAGGATGGCTTTAAACTTTTTCTCCTACTGCCTTTACCTCCCAAGTGCTGAGATCATAACTATGTGCTACTTCACTCAGTTTCTGCAGTGCTGGGGATCAGTCCCATGGTCTTGAATTCATAACAGTTTAATTCTGCCTCGGCCTCTTGAGGATTACAGACATGATCCACAACATTCAACTCAATTGCATTTGTGTGTGTGTGTGTGTTTTGAGTTGGAGGTTTCATATAAACCAGGCTGATTTGAAACTCCAAATGTAAACTAGGTTGGGTTTGAACACTTGATCCTCCTACCTGTCTCCCAAGGAATTATTTGCCACCATGCTTGGTTTGAATTTAGTTCTTTATTCATGTAGGCTTGTGTATAGTTCTTGTTTTGCTTTTAAACAGCCAGCAACATGTCAGAAACAACATATGAAACAGGAATAAGGAAATAGTGGCTGCTCTTGATAGAAATTTCTTTGAGCATGGTTTTAAGGGACTCAGTAAATATATAAGTTGAACATGGTATCACATGACTGTGACCCCAGCACTTGACAGGTAGATTCAGGGTCACAACCTAAAGTTCAGGGAGATGCCTAAGTCAATAAAGTGCCTGTAAATGTAAGGACTTGTGTTTCCCTGGCACCTACATTAAAAAAAAACAGATGTGGCCACACTTATCCTAATTATAGCACTGTGGGAACAGAGACAGGAAGATCTCCTGAGCTTGCTGACCAGACAGTCTAGTCAGCTAGCCATTCTAGCCTATTGATGAGCTCTAGGTTCATCTGAGAGATCCTTACTCAAAAGATAAAAGTGGGAGACACTTTGTATTGACTTTTAGCCTCTTGTACACTCTTGCACATAGATACCAACGTGCATACACACACCAAAGTTCATGATCCACATCAGCTACATAATTCAAGGCCAGTCTGGGTTTTACAGGGCTGTCTCAAATAAAAAAAATACACAAAAACAGACAAGCGAGGGAGACATGTACCATGGTGCACATGTGAGGTCAGAGGAGGACTAAGCGTTGATAATTCTTTTCCACCATGTAGATCCCTGAGCTTGAATTCAGGCTGTCAGACTTGGTGACAAGTACCTTTACCTGCTGAGCTACCTCACTGATTATGGCTTTTCATTAAGCTGTTAACTAAAAAGATTGGTTCCAGTGCTATAGGAAAAAAATATTATGCTGCACTTTATAGAAAGAAAGGAGGCTGATGTCAGTGCTGAAAGGCATCTGACCTTAAGCCTTGACAGAATGAAGGAAACAAGAAGTAGCAGAAATCTGCATCCCTGCTTTTAGGCAGCTCATAATGTGGCTAGGGGGTTCATATCTGTACTGGAAAGAGCATCTGTGAAATGGTTCTCAGTGAAGGATGTCAGAAATCGTGAATACTAGCAGCTGAATGTGAGAATGGCCCCAGTTTCAACAGTTCTGTCCCATTATCCCCATAAATTCTATCTTTTGTTCTTTTTGTCAGTGAGTCCAGACTTTCAGAAGCCCAACCTGACTTACATAGAAGGCTTTAGACTAGCCTGGGATGTATAGAGTGACCACCCCCAATCTCAAAAAAAGAGACTGTCTTTAGAGGGGATGTGAAAGTGGTTGTACCCATAAAAGTTTCATAGAAATCTTGAGTTGTGGGAGTGGGGTGATGAGATGATTCATTGGTTAAGAACATGTAATGCTATCAAAGACCAGAGTTTGTTTTCCAGAACCCTATCTGGCAACTCACACTGCCTATAACTCTTGCTCCAGGGGACAAAAGAGGAAGACATGTGTGCCACACTCCTCTGGCCTCTATGGGGACTCACCCACACATGCATAGATGTGTGTGCACACAAATATAAATCATTTTTTATTTTTGCTTTTTAAAGAAATCTTGCCTTTAAAGGTGCTAAGGCATTCAAACCAGGCAAGTGTTTGGAGCATGAAGATATGAATTATCAAGTAAACTGGTTATCTTTTCATTGAGCTACAAGAGAGGGTGATGAGGAACAAAACTGGGAGACTTCGGAGTTAAGATAAATTCTCTTGACTATTATCACTTCCTACTAATAATCAGATCACTGAAACCCTTTTAAATCTAGCCTATTTCATAGTTATATTTAAGTTTTGGATTTTATTTAAAACATCTGTTTGAAAATATTTTTAAATTATATTTAGTCATCAAAAACAGATAACCTGGCATGGCTTAATCCCAACACTCAGAGGTAGAAGGAAATAGATCTCTGAATTTGAGGCCTGCTTGGTCTCTATAGTAAATTCCAGTCCAGCCACAGCTATATAATTAATTCCTGTTTCAAGAAAGAAAAAGAAGGAAAAAGAGAGAGAAAAATTAAGCGGTTATGGAAACAAGATTACTTTGTAAACCTTCTTAGAAGCTTAGAACCTTCTTGTATAATAGAAGCCAGAAAAGGGAGTAAGGAACCCAGGTCTCTAACACATATCTTCAGCAAATCACATCTCCAAGACTTAATTTCTTCACCTCTAAATTGTTAAGCTAGAATCAGATATTTTCATAATATACTTTTTTATTTTTAATGACAATTTTATGAATGAAACTTGATTTAACATCCTTTGTGTAAACCAAAGCTGATCTACCTAATAGGTACTAGAAGGCACTAAAAGCCTCAATTTTATGTGGCTCTTACCAGAATTGTTCTTGGGAGATTGATGGTTGGGTTTTTTGTTTTTGTTTTTTCCAAGACAGAGTTTCTCAGTAGCTTGTAGACCAGGCTGGCCCTGAACTCAGAGATCTGCCTGACTCTGCCTCCCAAGTGCTGGGATTAAAGGCGTGCGCCACCACTGCCCGACTGATGGTTGATTTTATGTGTGTTTCAGTGTGAGATAGAGATACATGTTCATACATTCATTGTGCATGTGGGGGCAGAGGACAGCTTGTGAGTACAGGTGTGTGCATGTGGGGGTAGAGGACAGCTCGGATGTTGGTCTTCTCTTCCCACTTTGAGATGATATGGTAGGCTAGCTGGCCTGCAAACTTCTGGGTATTCTCTTTCTATCTGCCAGCTTGCTATAGAAACAGGGGTATTATAGCTTCACAGCTATGTCTGGCTTTATATGGGTTCTAGGAATTCAAACTTGACATTTGAATGCACATTTTCACATTTGCCATGCAAGTGTCTTATCTCGTGAGTCATCTCTGGTTTGTTTAAGACAGTGTCTCACTTTATAGCTCAAGCTATCCTCAAACTCAAGGTTTGTCCTGTCACAGCTTCCCTAATTCTGGGATTGCACATATATCTAGCCTCCTTCCCATTTGTTGTAAGGCTTACAAGAACTGTGAACTAGACTCCTAAGGTCTTATCTAAAATTTAACATTTTATGATTCTGTATTGGTAAATTGAATAGAAGGTGATAGATCTGAGGAGGTGATATAGGGCGACTAAATGTTATAGACGACACTGCAGACTTGCTGTGGAAGATGTGTAGGTACAGAAAGCAGTATGAAGAGAAATGCAAGTCCTTCAAGGACTACATTGACAAAGGAGTTTCTGTAAATACAGAACAACTCATACTGTATAGCAGTTGAGACTGCAAGACTTTTATCCCTAAAAACTATTGTGGAGATTAAGAAGAAAGAGAGATGTGTGGAGTTTTTATTGTTAATTATTGTGTGTGTGTAGCTCAGAAGACAACTTGGGTCAGTTTTTTCCTTCATCATGTGGGTGCTAGAGATCAAACTTGGGTCATCTGCCTTGGTAGAAAGTACTTTAACTGCCGAGCCATCTCACAGACCCTTGTGCATTTTAATTAGATAGGAATCAATAACTTGGGGCTGGAGAGATGTAGAGAGGACCTAAATTTAGTTCCCAGCACCTCATCAAGTGGCTCACAACTCCCTTTAACTCCAGCTCTGGGAGATTTAATTACTTATTCTGGACTCTGGCCACCCATATACACATAATGTGTACATTGACACATAACTAAATAATAAAATCTTGGCGCCAGGCAGTGGTGGCGCACGCCTTTAATCCCAGCACTAGGGAGGCAGAGGTGGGCGGATCTCTGTGAGTTCGAGGCCAGCCTGTTCTACAGAGTGAGCTCCAGGACAGGTTCCAAAGCTAAAGGGAAATCCTGTCTTGAAAAACCAAAAAAGAAAAAAAATTAAATAAATCTTGAACTCAGCAGGTTAAATTTATGTTTATTCGAATTTATATATGTTTGTGTAACAATAAGTTAAAAAAAGAGGACTTGAATTTGAGGGGGTTAGGGAGAAATGAGGGGCATGTCGGGGTTGGAGGAAGTGGCAAAGTTATGTAATTGTATTTTAATTAAAAATTTTAATTGCCATAAATGAGGCATATTTAAAATAAATTTAATTTTTTTAAGAATTAAAAATACTTTTGTTTCATTTCTCTTTGGAGGGAGTTAAATGTACACACGTGGTACTACCATCTAAAAGGAATAGACGGGAACAAACAGATGCCCCCTCTGACCAAGGCTCATCTTCCCACTTCCATGTTCTAGAGACCACCACTTAGACTAGCTTTTTCTAGACAGAATCATCATCTTCTGGCTTATGGGCAGATTAGTTTCCTGTGGCTGCTGGAACAAATCACAGACTTAGTAAAGATATACACGAAGTGAAGTTGAACATGGTGGTGCATGCCTGTTTCCAGGTACTCTGCAGTTCTGAGGTAGGACTGAAAGTTGTGATGCCAGTCTGAGTAATGTAGAAAGAAACTATCTTCTAAAGCAGTTGGGGTAGGGT
>LOJH01047470.1:300-13206 GCA_001685095.1 Ellobius talpinus
ACGTACTTAGCAAAGCCTGTGCCTCCCCAAGGCTGTTCTGTGAAAGGCAGAACCAAGCCAAGTTCATAGATCCTGCAGGGTCTCTAAGCTGGAACTTCTTAGTAGGGACACAAGGACAGAGCAAAGACACATTAACTGTCCCTCGGGTTGCTAAGGCCGGATATGCCACGACACCAAAGTCTTTCATCTGGGATGGCCCTCCCACGTCAGCTGCCCAGTCCTGTTAGTTCTTACTTGGTATCACTTGTTTCTTGTTGGAAATATACAATTATGAACAGCAAATATTCCTTACAAGTAGTTTGTCTGGAAATAGATTTCTCAACTGGGAACACCTTCTAGTTATTTCTATTTAAAAGAGATGGGGAAACGTAATCCTAGGGACAGGCAGGCATTAACTGGACAAATAAACAATATTTGGAAAGGTGTACAGTATTTATTTCCATTTCACCAGAGGGAGCAGATTTGTCTGTTTCATAATTCATAAGCCACGATTTCAGTTTAGCTTTCCTGCTTGCTAAATATCAAGAATATTCTAAGCCCCAGGCAATACACTTTGGTAAATGATGACTGAATTTCATTGGCTGCTTTATGGAAAACATTTAGAGCTATAAAACTTATGAATAAGGGTGTTCAACTTTTCTCTTCTGCCGAGCATTGTGATTGAAATTCCTCTGACATCAGGGACTACTCAGTTTTCCCATGTTGTGAATAGCTGAATGGGAAATTATTACAACACGAATTTGGGCTCATAAAAATAATTTTGTTTATGTCTGTACCAAAGATGAGATCACATAATTGTTGACCTATTGTGAAGCCAGATTTAGTAACAAGGTCAAAAATCACATAAAGCGAACTTCCAGTAAACACTCAAATCATAGACTAGACTGCTTTCATCACCACTTTGATTGTTATTTAATATGTGTGACTTCGGATGGATGTTCTCTACCCAAGACCATGACTATGTTAGGAACTTTACCCTAACTAGCTTTCCTATAGAGCATTTCCCATTGAGTCAATTAAAGGGACACTTAAAATCAAACTACCTAAGGGAAAAACTCGAAAATAATTATTTCTGTATCGGGTCTATAAGTGGAAAACTAAAAATCTCTTTATGAAGAGTGCCCATTATTTGATGTCATCCTCACCTGAGCTTATAAAGCCACTCTGGCAGGTGAAATAGCTTCACTTGAGCCCAAAAAGGACACGATCGTTATCATTAATTTAGAACAGGCCATCAAAAAGAAAGGAAATATTGTGCATAGAAGACCACCTCCAGTGCCCTAACAATAATGTGTAAGTTTGATGGTTTTCAAGATGATGAGAGATGGCAACAGTTGTATGTGGTATACGAAATTATCCAAGCTACAGGGCAGGTAAGAAAGTTAAGTCCTTCAAGGTACATCACGAACTGTTCTTAGGTATTTCTGCCGTAATTGCCGTTCATTTGAAAATGAATCTGACCTTATTATCCCTGTGGAGAAATTTCATCTATAGCTATGCTTTTAATAAAACATTTGTTTATTTATTCAATGGGAGGGTGTGGTATGGTGTGGTGTGTTTCTGGTGCATGTCACAGCACACGACTGTGTGATGGTTAGAAACTGAAGACGCATTACACTAAGTATCTGGAGAGAACACGTCAAGAAAAGGGCTAATTAAAATCAACCAAACCCAATTAATAGTCACCAAAGGTCTCCTGTGTCTATTTTCTAGATTCTTTTTAAATTGAATTTATCTACTCATAGAATGGGTATCAACTGTTTTGTTTAATGGTTTTCAAGAACAAAATGTGTTTGGTGACCACATATGTGTAATCCCAAAGCTCCAGAAGCTGAGACGGAGTGAGGATAAGGAGTTCAAGGACAGCCTGGCTATATAAATTATTCAAAGCCAGTCTAAACTAATGTGTATATTTCAGGGGTATCGAAGTTATCTATACCAGAGGGGGAGCTAAGAGGAAGCGAAACATATAGATTGTGAAGTGTTATATGTAACTTTTCCTTACTGTGAAAAACTCAAAGATTTAGAAAATCTGAAAGAATAACTCTTCAAACCACAAAATACCCATGGCCAGAAACTTCGGATTCAGGTAGACATGGTTACCACTCAAATCAGAACTGCAAATGGTAGTGAAAACTGGAAAAAAATGGAGTGTTGTTAATTATTTCCTAAATTCCTTATCTCTAGTTACCCTCAGAAGACCCCAGAACCTTCTACCAAAAAGAACTGTAAGATGACATAGAAGACCAACTGAAAATCTCCTTTCTTATACTGAGGATTTCAAAAGAAATTGTGTTAAGATGTAGACCAGGGAAGACAAAAAAAAAAGTGCAAGTTCTCTTGATGGTACATAAGAAGGCCCAAGGACAAACATGAACATAATAGACAACTGTTTTGTTTTTCTCCGTGCTAGGGATCGAATACAGCCGTGCACATGTGAGGGAGGCGCACTACCGCTGAGAGACATCCCCAGCTGGAGGTAGTGGGTTTTAATTGCTTTCTAATAGCTTGACATTCATCTTCTTTGATTCGTGCTCAGACCAAATGGAAAATAAAGCCGGCCCACATTAATTCTATCACCTTCCTTAATCCCTAATCGCCATTTAACCATGAGAGGTCATAACCACCCAGAAGAAAAAGCAGAGAACGCAGAAGACAATGGTGTTGCACTTTAAGTAGCGTGTGCAAAAATAGAACCTTAAGGCAGAAATGAGAATTGTAGCTATTGCACATGATGGTGGACCAAGCAGAGATTTAAATGATTATAACTCACTTTTTCAAGCAGAAATTCATAGACCCCCTTTGCCCTATGGAGCATTTGAAGGCAGAGACTTTCCTAAATGCAAACAATGACATCTTCTTAGCGTGTGTTGATTTTTGAAAGAAAATATCATAAGAACTGGAATGACCAGAGCTCTGGAGTCTCACTTCCAGATTGCTTCTAGTTTAGCTGTAAAACTTCTCTGGAATCAAGTAAATATTTAACCAGATCCTTCCAACTTAAGGGAAAGTGCTCCTTGGTGAGTTTAAGACTATTACTCTGGCCACATCCCGAAGCTGGAGGGAAGGTAAACATAACAATTCATTTGACAGCCTTCTGCATGCTTCATGCTACCTTAAATGCTACTAAGAATCAATTTATGTAAGTGTTGAGAGAAAGGAGCGTAATTGTTAAATGCTGGGGTCATCCAGTGAGAAAATCTTTATAAACCATGTGAAACACCACAATAGGACTTTCCCCTGACATCTGAGTTCTTCATTAAAGATGAAAAATAAGAGTTGTTTTCTCTTTCTGTGTGTGCTAAATAACTTTGAAATAGAAGTATCAAATTCTGCACTGTTATGCTCTCCCTGGATGCTGAAAACGAAGTTAAATATCAATTAAACCAAGAAACATGTTAACCAGGGGAGGACTACATTTTTTATTTAAAAGAGTTTTCTCAATGTCAAAGCAAACCTGCCTTCCACAGCTGTCAGAACAATGTGGGGATGAATTCACTGCCTGCTTCTTAGGCTTCCTCAAAGGGCACCTTTGAAGGAAAATCTGACAACTTACCCATAATTTTCTCTTCCCCCCAACCCAATTATTTTTACACAGATCATATTCTTCTAGTCAAGCTCACATATATTTTAGAAACTTTATTTTTAATTTTTTCCTGTATCTTTCTGGGGATGGGAGGCAAATACCTCCAAGAAATATGTTTTTTTTTCCTTACCTTGTTTTTAATTACATCATCTTTGGTGCTTATGAATTGTTTTCTTTAATTAGATCAGTAGTAATCTTGCATGAACTTATACTCTCCTTCACTGCAGAGTCCAAACTTAACTGCGTATTCTAAAAAATCTCTAGAGCTGCCTCTAAGATGTGTTCAGTTCTCACTCAGGATAAAGAGAGAGCTATGTGTGTGCACAGCTTAGTCTGCTCTGCTCTGATTCATTACTGGGTTTATATCAAAGATGTGTATGCTCTTTATGTCCCAGTTTGTCTTCTAACACATACTAGAAATATGCCCAAATATCTGAAATGCTGAATCATCTTCCTTATGCCCAACATCAGAAAAGTTTGAGGAAATTAGGGGTTATTTTTAAGATTTTAAATAGAAAATGCAGTTTTATAATGGTCCCCTGCCATTTTGCGTATACTATGAAGAACCAACTAGAAAGTAGGTTCAAAGTTATCCCCCCTGCTGAGTCTGGACTGGGTCCTGCAGACTCACACTTTGCCTGCCACTCCCCCAGCAAGAAGCTCTGAAGGTATTAGGAGATGGGATGTTCACAGGGGCAGCAGGTCACTGTGGAAGGTCCTACTTTTGATGCTTCTTGGTCTCCCACCGCATGAACCATCTCTGTCATGTGCACCCACTGCCATGGACTGAGACTCCCTGCTGTGAAGGACTGAAGCCATCAGTTTTTTGTGTAAGGTACCAAAAGCTGCTGAAGATTTTAAAATGCTAAATAAAATTTAAAGTCAAGTACTTTTTCTTTTGCAAACAGCTCACACACTTGTCGGTAAAGAACAGAATCGATAGGTTCTTACTTTGGGGATTTTACAATGTTAGAAGATGAGTGGGTCAACCTCGGTGAGTTTCAAGGTGATGGGATGATCCAGGTCAATTGCTTGCTGTGTGTCACAGAATTCAATGCTGAGAAAGCAATGGCCCTCAACATTTTTTACCAATTTCTTATTTTTCCTTCACCTTAAAGTTATGATGGAAATCAATGTTTCATATTCTCCGGAATTAAACTGGTCCGGGAAAACCACACAAGTCCTACCACTCAGCAAGATGCTTTTGCTGTGGCATGCTTCTCTCCTCAGGGAAGCTTGGTGGCAGATACATCTTAGACCCTTCATGCCAAGTAGCAGAAGGGCTAAGGCAATTGCCCCCAAAAGGCCATTTCAGAACTCTTTCACAATAGGTGCCCAGAAAAATCCTTCGCACAAATTTCAGAACATTTTACTCTGTGTTATTCCTTTGCATCTTCATTCCCTAAAGAATAAATTCAACTTATCCAGTTACCCAGGGCTAATGAAAATGTTGGCGTCTTGGAGGAGCCACCATGTTACTAACCCATCATAATCCCTAACTGTACTCTAAATGTTTGTCCTTATACCCACAAATAAAAGTAGTCCTCCCCCCCCCATCAAGGAAATTTCTCTTTGCAACAGACAAAGACCGTTACAGAAAAGCACAGCCAATCAAAATGGAGAGTTGAGAAGCCCAGTCCCAGTGGACACACCTACAACACAACTACCTCTCCTAAGGCTAAGGGGTCATTGCAGAAAGTGTCAGGAAATATTGTAAGAGCCAGAGGAGAGGGGAATTTTTTTGTGAAAGTTTGTCTCCTAGGAATGACAGAAGCTACGCCCATAGAGTCTTAAAAACACAGACGTCTAAACATGGCCTGAACCATGATGACAGCAATAGACACGGAAACAGAGAAAAGGGAAAGCTCAGGGGGCCCCAAAGGGAAGGGGAAAGTGACATAATTATACTATAATCTCATTTTTTAGTTGAAAAAATAGTTGTCAACGAAAGGAAAGTGTCTGCCAATGAAGGCCTTGCACAACAGGTTTGGTTGAGTTTGTGACCCACCAACCATCTTCCCCTGCTTGTGGTAATGATAAAGTATTTTTGCTTTGAGAAAGCCATGTATGATTAATCTGTGCAGGATGTTCATGTGTGTATATTTATTTGTTATTTAAATTGCATGTATTATGCAATTATTTTATTATTGATGCTATAGGAATATTTTGTTCACTATTTCTGCCTTCATTAAGGACTCAGGGAATCTCTAAGACAACTGGAAACTTGTGATTATTATGCATCCAATCAATTTGAGGAGTCACTCAAACTCTAACTTTGTAGGAAAAAAACCTATCTACACATCTTTGTCATTTATAGTTATATATTTATAATATATTTAAAGAATTGATATATGATTGGTGCCTGTTTTTATTATATTTGTATTGTTTCTTTTTTCATCTTTTATTCAGCTTTATTCAGCTTTCTAGAGTTCATTAATAGCCTTTTTCTTCTCCTTATTTTGCTTTTTGCAATAAATTTCTTTCTAGGGCTCCCTTACCTGAAACTCACATATTCGATAATATAGACTACAGCCCCTGAAATTTTAAGATGTAAAGATGTGCATTCATTATGATTTTTAGCAGCCACCTCTCCTTGCATACAGAAAACAATGACCAAAGAATCAAGTAAATGTACAGAACAAACTAAAATAGATGCATCTGTAAAAGAAAAGAGTCAGTTCCTGTCTTGTTCCTCTAAAGCATAAAATTAAAAAATAAATGTTTGGTAAACTTTACCTAAATAATTTTCAAAATTAAGTAGTCTTGGCTACTCCAGTGTCACTAAAACACACCGTACATATTTCTGTTCCACAGCATCTGAGGCTAGGATGAGCAGCTGCCTATGAACACCGTTCCAGATGCCACACAATAAATAAATACATACATGCGAGATGTGTTTTGGAATGTCTGTCCTCCTCCACTCTCGAAATGGTCGCAGCATTCATTTTTTTTGAGATTAAGTGTATTCTTCCATTAAAATAAAATTTCATGTTGCACCACCCTTAGACATACACCCAAGGATATCTTACTGCAAGGATGCATTTGTTCTTCCATGTTCATTGCTTCACAGCACACAGGGACTGGAAACAGGCCAGATGTCCATGAACGGATTAGTGGATAGTGAACATGTGATACATTCACACAAGGAATATTTTTCTGCTGTTCAGTAAAAAATGAAATCCCAGGTAAACAGCTGGAGCTAGAAGCCCTCATTCTGACCCAGAAAACAAACACCTTTTCTCGTTTCTGGATGTTAGCTTTGAATACACAGATGCATGTGTTGCGTTTGGAATACTTACAAAGGTAGGGAAGCAAGAAGAGAACCTGTAGTGGGGAGATTCGGGGAGGAGACAAAACACAGTGGTACATAGAGTTAAGGAGGAATAATGACACACAGAGAAATCAATTGGGGTGACAGAAAGGAGGACAAACTAGACGAGGGAATATGGAGGTGGCAACTACCACCAAAGGCCTTTAGGAAAAGCAATATGGAAACTTATTGCTATAGAAGCTTCCTAGAATATTTGCATATACATTCATGAAAGTTTTAATGAAGCTATCCTACAATGGGGGGACAGTTTTCCATGCATGTAGTAGCAAATAAGAAAAACAGTATCTGGGAAGGATTCTCTCTTTTTCAGGAGGATGGTTGCTCTCAACTGATCACCATGCGGAGAACGTGAGACTGTGGGATGTTCAGCATTATACGGGATATTCAGCATTATACAGGATATTCATATCACATCTGTCGCTCGGGGCTCAGGAGACTTCACAGAAGAGGGGGTAGAAGGTTTGGAAGAGCCAGAGGAGAAGGATGAATTCAAGAACACAGCATTTTCTGGACATAACAAGGCCGTCGAACATGTGAATTCACGGTGATTGTGACAGTGTACACAAGGCTTGTGCAAGTTCAAGCCTGACAAAAATCCCAAGATGGACTGGAGTACATGGACACAAAACCTTACCCTTTGCTGAGGAGATGTTGACATTTGATAGGGAGAGAGGAGATCAGCTTTGTTTAATGATATGACCACCTAGTAGGTCTACCATACCGGGAAATGATATTCTTGAAAGAAATTGGGTAATACAAAGTAGACTCAATGGTCAAAAATGAAGAAACTCATAGTAGAGATTAGATCGGGAGGTGAGGGCGAAGAGGGTAGACTTGAGAGGAGCTAGGGGGTGAATATGTTCAGATTACACTAACGAAATTCTAAGGGAATAATAAGATGTTACTTGAGAAATAAATATTAGAAAAGTATGAAACCATTGTCATTCCTTATTTTAGAAAATAAATCATATATTCCTACAGGTAAGAATAATTAAAAGGCCATACCACTGCTGGAGAGACGGCTCCATGGTTAAAAGTGCTTCCTTTTCTTCCAGAGGAGCCAAGTCTGGTTCACAGAACACATGCTGTAACTCAGGTCCCTTCTCTGGCCTCCTCTAGAATGTGCATCACACGGCATTGATCCACACAGATAGGTGCACACATGCAAGCAGATAAGACATAATAAGTGTAGCTCTTCATAGCTGATGGCTTCTGGCGCTGGTGATGGACTCAGTTCTCTTTAAGGGGCTGGCCACTGGGAATTTTACCATGCTCCAGTAAGTATGTGGACAAAACAAACTGAACTTGGTGTGGCTTTTTTTCTCTTTTCAGAGAAAGCGTGAGAGTGGGAGGGTGGGCCTTGGAGGAATTAAAAGCAAGTGTGACCAGGGTGCATTGTATGAAATTCCTAAATAAGCAATAAAAAATATTATATTGGAAAAAATACATCTTTTTGTTAGGGACATTTAACCTACATTCAATTCTACATCTTCAGAGAAAACGCTATCAAACCCTTCATCATACTTGGCCAGATGGAATCTTAAATCTCATAAGAAACAAATTCTGTGATCCACTAGTCACTGTCAGGAAGTTTTCCT
The DNA here is from genome assembly GCA_001685095.1 of Ellobius talpinus. Lineage (NCBI taxonomy): Eukaryota > Metazoa > Chordata > Mammalia > Rodentia > Cricetidae > Ellobius > Ellobius talpinus. The sequence continues at coordinate 8,816 of LOJH01047470.1, forward strand.
TTATGTATAAACCACAAGACGCGGGCTACAGATTAAACCCATTTCCTGTAGCTCTACTCCCGGCAGAGCAGAAAAACAGATGGACACAATCCGTCAAGTAGCCGAAAACAGTAATTAGGTCACTTCTCCTTCTCCGGCATCAAATGGGGCTGGGCTGTTTGGATATTTTTGTATGGCCTGTGCTTTGCGTTTCCCGAGCATGTCTAATCCCACTTGAAGAAGTACGTAAGCCATTTTCAAGAATCTGGAAGCATCGGCTGATGGCTGAGCTGTTGGCTCTTGCATGTGTCAAATCCTTCCCGGGCTGCCTCTGTCTGTGATATCTTGGCATTGATGCAGAAGAACGTGAGATGGGAAGAGGCATGGAGCTTGATTCGGCCAGGGAAGCCACAGGCAGAGAGTGTGTTGCAGCCCCCAAGAAAATGAGGTACAGTCTCTACCAAGGAAGCAAAGCTGCAGAGGATCCAAACGGGTTATAAAGGAACCAAAGGCGGACGCTTGGAAGCTGAAATTTTTATCCCAAGTAATTAGTTCCTTGAGAAAAGATGTAACAGTAGAACTGAGTGTAGACTGAAGCAAAATCCTGGGTCCCATGCAACAAACGCCAGGAACCCTGCGGAGCATTGATGGACCCCTTTTATTCTGGCCCAGAGTAAGAATAAAGGACAGTGGAAAGCAGCTAACATTTGTATGGTTCATATATATGGCTCATTGCCACGGTAGGGCTGGATCTATCAAACTTCTTAAAAACGTCAAACGCGCTAATCCAAACTTGGCAGATCCATAAACCTTACATTTTTTCCAGTCGTTTCTAGATATCAGGGACCAACATATACTGTGTACTATGGGTTCTGGGTACCACAAGTTATAAAAGTAGGCAAACAGGACTGGAGAGATGGTTCAGCGGTTAGGGGCGTGTACGGCTCTTCCAGAGGATCCGATTCAACTCCACCCAAGTCTGCCAGCACACATCCACCTGGAACTGGAGGCCCAGAAGTATCCCACACTTCTGGCCTCTGCAGGCACCTGCACTCAATGGCATATGCCTACACACACACACACACACACACACACACACACACCTGCACTCAATGGCATATACCTACACACACACACACACAATTAAAAGTAATAAAAGCGTAAGATTTAAAAGAATATTAAAAAAATCCTTAAAGGAGGCAAACTGAAGAGGAAAAACCCTGCCTTCCATAGCTAGCATTCTGCAGGAACAGACAACAAACCAGATAATAAATACACATAAAACACGATGATAAATTCCTTCATGAATAAAACACGAAGGATAACATTTTAAATGTACACAACAATGCTTGTAGCACGGACGCTGAAAATAAGCGAGGTGGAAGAAGTTGCTGTGACTCTTGTGCAAGAATGAGGCACAAGTGTGTGGAATGTTCCCTATTAAGAAAGAAGTTAGTGTAGACCAAGTTCTATATTGCTTAAGTCACAAACAAAGTTTCTCAGGCTCATCATAGTAGTGCCCTGAATGAGGAGAGCCTGGTGAAGACCGAGCCTCTAAAACCCCGGAACAGCAGGCATGCACAACTCCCCCTTATCATCTAATTTCTCGGACTACGCAGTCAGATTAGATCACAATAATGTATTACATGATAAAATGTAGTTTTGAAACTATTAAGTATTATGCAAACAAAGCTGCATTCTTTCTTATCGCTGGTCCGTTACTCATTCAGACGACGCGTCATTAACGAAAATGTCTCTGGTTCCTGGATGCTAGACTGTATCTTTGCCCTTTCTGGTTCAATCTTTTCATCAGCAGCCTGGATGAAGGCTCAGAAATCCTGGATATCAAATTTAAAAATAACAGTGAATTGAAAGGCAGAGCTAATATGCTATACAATGGGATTAAGATCCAAAATGATTCTGACAAGGCAGAACATACATCCATAAAATGAAATTAGCAGACACGTTAGGATTTAAAACACAAACAAGTAAATCCCTGTGTGAGACCAAGCTGGGAGAGAGCAGGTGTGGGAGAGTTCCAAGGAGAGGTGATAGATTAGAGGCTTTCATTGATTTCTGGTCGAACATCAGTCAACATTTTGATACAGCTGGAGAAAAAAAATTGCCAGGCTGAACCTCAAGATCAGAATATCTATCAGTAGAGAAATATTCATCCATGAGTGCCACGTTTATGAACAGTATTCAACTTTTTCTTTCAAAGAACACTGACAGCTAAGAAATGCATTCCTCAAACTGTGTAAGGAACCTCTTGGTGTGGGAAAGAGAGAGCTTCCAGAAAACTAACATGTGATTTCAAACATTGTGAACAGCTTTTGCTGCTAAGAATTCTCTATCACTTTTAACCCTATTTACTATGTGACCTCGGAAAAGATCTTTGACCTTTTAAGACTTCAATTTTTGTCACTAACGTAGAACTAATAATACCAATTCTTCAGGGTTCCCCTATGGATTAACAATGCTGAACACAAGACAGAGTGTACCACTCAGAACATGAGCCACACTCAGGACATGGGTCTAATTTTGCTCCATTTCTTTAAAACCTAGATGAGGGAGCATGGACGAAGCAGCATGGCTGCAGAGCCCTGCCAACAAACGAAGGCAGACTTCTGAAATAGAACATTCCTTTCCCTGAATCTCCTGCAGATAGTAAATGCCCATCAGAAGATTTCAGTTTCTAAACTGGGTGAAAGTTGAACTAGATGAATTCTATGTTGTCTCCCGTTAATGGGTTTTTATTCCTACTACAAAGCTAAGATTTGGAACTTGGATTTCAGACACTGGTGAAAAACAAAACATACTTTGAAACTATGATTATTTGTGATTTCCCTGTGCCCACATTTATCTTCTTTTCTCAAATGAAGAAACTGAGGCAGAAAGTAAAAGATTACGCAGCCCATCAATGTCAAGGAATGATTTGAACCCAGGTCTCTGACTTCAAAGCTCACAGGACTGATTGTGGCTCATCATCCAGGCTGCTTTTCTACAGTTAGAACAACAGAAGTTTTTTTTAAATTATTATTAACTTCCAAAATATTTAACTATTAAAAAAACTTAAAACCACGTTACTACTTGAAAGTGAATTTTAAACTATATTCTACACTATTTTTAATTACTATGTTCAACAAAAGAAGTGTATTTTAAGGACGTTTCAGTTGTTTTTTTTGACACCGCTGGCATCCTCAGGACGTACTAAGAAATCAATGGCGTCAAAGGAAGCAGAAAAAGAGAGCATCTGAGGAACTCCCCAGAGACAACTCCAGATTCCAGGGCCTGGGCTTTGTAAGAGTGTCCTTGTTTTTTTCCTCGCCTCTCATTGTTTCGGAAGGGTGGAGCAACCAGATGAAAGACCAGTTATGCAAGATGGCGTGGCATACGCTAAGCAAACTCAGTGCCTATCAGATAATGAACAAACAAAGTGTGGGAACCAGAATGTGGCAGTGAACAGGAAAAACTAGCTGAACTATGGGACTACTAAAGAGGCAAGTTGCCGAGAAGAAGTCGAGGGGATTGACAGGAGCAAGTGATGAAGTGTGGAACTAAATTGGTTCCAGAGATGAAAAGTCTATGACACTTTAGAGCCCAAGTTGCTCTTTCTGTTGAGTTGGGTAAAGCTTGCTTTCTGGTGGTTCTAATTGGTTTAAGTTCCTGTTCCCATGTTTATGTGTGTTTAAACTTCCAATGCAGATGTGTTTAAGATCTCAAATGCTTATAGCATGTCTTAGCATGCCTTTCCTAAGATATACATTTGATTTTATAAGGATGGTTTCCCTTTCCATGGAAAGCTGTAACTTGGGACGTACTTGGAAATTTTCTTTTGAAGCTTAAGACAATGATCTACAAATACTTCCCTGAAAAGACATTTCACATCAGTAAATAGATTTTGTATGCTTATGTTCTAATTTGAAGGGTATTTGTTCAATCGGCTAATCTTTCTGCTTATCTTTCCAAATATTTAGTTAGAAACCTAATTACTGACCTGAACCTACACAGTAGAAACAACGAAGCTCCACAGGTATAAGGGTATAACCTTATAATCACTTTGTCAATGTGCAAAATCTTCCCTATAGTTTAATTCAATAAAAAGTTTTGATACCCATCTCAGCTAAGCAGGCTGCTAAGAGGCAAGCCTACAAAGACTTTAATGGGGAAAGCAATAATATCACACACCTAGAGATTGTCCTGGTGACAGGAACCCAAAGAAGCCAAAGCTAACTCTGACTGAAAGTCACAGAAGACAAAGACAGGAATTTACTATGAAAATGTGAAAGAGTTGGGGGAGGTCCTTCCAGATGAGGCTGGCCAGGAGCCAATCACCTTCCCTTCCTCCAGTACTTTCCCCAAGATCCTATTTCTTATCACTTTTCTTTTTTTATTTATTATTATTATTATTA